>OVAN01006816.1:0-20627 GCA_900406275.1 Anastatica hierochuntica | reverse complement strand
CTCGTCTCTTTCACCATTATTGATCAAAAGAGCTTAGGATATCTTCAAATCGCATACGCTATACATTCATTGACCTCCAGCTTCCGTAGTGCTTACAAAGAACGGCCAAAATCACCCATAACACTTAGTATTAAGGGACTTTGACTTTCGTATGACCTTAAAATAAATAAACATGCATTAAAACGATCAAGATTGATTGTTCATGATTCCAAGTCGGTCTACTTTTGAAGCCTACTTGGAAAGGCTCATCAAATACTAGATCCAGCGGTAAATCAAACTTTTGGAATGCAAAGCACTATAAATCTATTCACAAACCAGCTTCATATGTGATCATTAACGTACGAGCAAATATGAAAACGTTGTTGATAAAACCTAATCGATTAGTAATCCTATTCAAGTAAACTCATTGACTTCTTGTAATCTATTTTCTAGCATGAAAAATAATAGATTAAAAACATGTAAACACAAAATCAATCATGGCCGATAGCATTCATATCAAATAAAAGGGAGAAGGATAGATAAAACCGAATGACTGAAGAAACATGGATGTATTGAGATGGGATGGGTCCTTTGGAGGCTACAAGGGGCACGGCCCCAAGGGTGTCGTCCCTGCCTCCTTAGGCACTTATTTGATCTAAAATCTAAACAATTCTCTTCAAAAAAAAAGCCAAAAGCAACTACTTATAGTAAATTTCCTCATTAGGTCAAAAGTATGAATTCAGACCTTAAGGCCTTCAAATGTTTGGCTTCATGTAAAGAGATCTTGAGTTGAGTTCTTGGCAATTAAAAGACTTAGAATAGATCTAGTTGAGTTTGGAGAATGTCTGGTTCGAAACCTAAATGGTCTTCCTTTTGTTTTGGCCTTTCTACGCATCCTTCATTTGTGAGACAGCTGGACCCGTCTTCAGTAACATTAGTGTAACTCTTTTCTACTGCTCTAAATGATGCGAGACCACCTTGATCTGAAAGCTAATTCAATTATCTAACTCTTGTTCAAATTTCATCAAAATCCATTGAGGACAAGGCCTTCATATAGGATTATAATTTTGATGCTCGGAAACTGTCCAGAAAATGACTTTGCTCCAATTAGCTCCACAAAGCTTCAAATATCATTGGTTGACCTGAAATGACTTGAAATACCACAAACAGAAGAAAAATCATTTTAATCATTGAGAATTGCATAAAAACACCAATAAAACATACTAATATCTAAAGAAAATGTGGTAAAATAATAGTGTTATCAACTCCCCGGACTTAGATCCTAACTCGTCTTCGAGCTGAGAAAACAAAGAACAGAGAAGAAGCTTGAAAACTTGGAAACTTACCTGGACTTCCTAAACTTATTAGTGACTTTAACTGTCGAAATCCACTAACACCAGAGTCAACATTTAATTTTCTCCATTTTTCTTCCTTTCCAAGGTAGATTCCTACGAATAACAAAGTATTTGAAACTTAAAAACATTTATTTAAACTTATAATACTAAATTAAAAAAAAAAACTTATTCTTAAGATCAAAGTCTAAAAATCAAAATCAAAATCAAATAAAACTAAAGAAATAAAACGTATCGGTTGCCTCCAATAAAGCTGCTTGTTTAAAGTCAATTAGCTCGACTCTTGGACAATTTTAGACGTGACGAAGCCTCAGTCGAGAGTTAAATCTCCATCCTCCTGTTGTATATCCTTGAGATGAAATCTTCTTCTATTCTTGTACTCCTACTTCCAATGCAACCGATAACCGTTCAAATCAGTTGAGGACACCTAATTTCCATTGTTGGATATGCATGAGGTGCTATCTTGTAGTAAAGGTCCTTATCAACATGAATGAAGTGCATTATTCCATTTGGCCAATCCATGAATACTCCTCCAGTTGCAAAAAAGCTTCTTCCAAGTATCAAGCTTGACGAATGCTTCACTGCTACTTCAACAACTTGAAAGTCAGTAGGCACAAGATCATTATTAATTCTTATTAGAATACCACGTAATGATCCTATAGGTCTTTTTATTGATCCATCAGCGAAGATGATACACATCTCTAAAGGCCTGAAGTTTGTGAAACCAAGCCGCGCAGCAATATGTGCTGGCATGAGGTTAACTCCAGCTCTGGAGTCTCATAAAGCGTTTTCAAAAACTTTTTTGTTGATGGAATAATTGATTAGGAAGAGTTATGGTTCCTCCAAAATTTGGCGAGTGCTAAAACGCCTGTTAGGATCTCTGGCTTTATTGAACAAGCCTTCTATTCTTTCCAAGTCCTGAAAATTGTTTTCAAAACATCTTCTGAGCTCCCTTTGAATAGCCCATGCTCTTTCAAATGTAATAGCAGTTGGTAACTCACGAGATATCTTGAGAAATTCTTTCCAATTATCTCTTGGAATGAAGGCACTTGCTCCTCTTGATCCCAAATAGACATTGTTGTTTTTGTGCTAAAACCGAGGCCTAGTTTTGAGTTGAGTGGCTCAGATTCTTGTTGTCCTCTTAAAGGGCGTGCGAGATCATACTCCTCGGGGTGATTTTTGATTGTCCAATGACTGTAAATAAAAAGCTAGGACCTCTCCCTTCAGGACATTAGGCTTAGTGATGAGATTAGTGAAGTTTTCTTCATTCTTCACTAGTATCTTCTCGATGTCTTTGAGATTAGAGCTTAGGAGATCAATATTGATCTTTATATCAAGAATCTCAATGGTTTCGTGTTCCATTCTTTCCATGCTTTCCTTTTTTTATCTTGCTGGTCATCTTCCATCCTCTTGTTCGTTCCATTGGCACTAAACACCAATTTTTCCAAACGGTCTTTCAGCTCTTTGATCCTTTCATCCTACTCTTCCTTGAACTTTTTGATCCTAAGATTTAAGATTCTAAAGTCCAAAGAACAACTTCTTTGCTTAATTTTCACGTCCTCCACCAAAGACGCAAGTCTTTTGTCCATAGCGTTCATGTTCCTGCTTTCTTCAAGGCGATTTTCAGCTTCTCCTTGGGTTTCTGTGGAATTTCGTTGGGAACAAGTGTGGATAGCTCTTGGATAGTCACTTCTATGTGGCTTAGACTCATGTTTAAGCCCTCAAGAACTCCCTACGGATCTTCCTCGACCCCTCCCGATTGCGGCTCTGGGCCCACTTGGCCTTCTGTTGGGCCCTCCTCTGGATCCTCTTCCGGGTCTTCGTTCGGGTCAATCTCCGACCCGGATCCCTGACTGGAGCTAAAATTTGATCATGCATGCATCTGCTGGTGATGGGGTGGGTAAGGATCCCAAAGAGGCGGTAGAGCTAACCGTGGTCCATACCTGAGACGATGGGCCTTCATCCGAGGTGCAAGCTGAAACCTTGCTCTTGCATACAGTGTGTCGGGGAACCTAAAAGAGCATAACAACGTTGTTAGAAACTTGATTAACGATGTAGTTGGTGACTTTGAAATTTCTTTTAAAATTTTGAGGTCTCAGAAAACTAAATAAAAAATTGTTGAAAACATTTTGTCTTTAGAAAATCTATGACCATCCGGGTCGGAACCGGAGCGGCTTTTAACCTAGGCTTTGATACCACTTGTAACATCCCGTCCTGTGGGAACCGCAAATGTTCCAAATGGTACCGCCAAAACGGATTTAAATTTCACTAACCAGTCATTAATTCTCGGCTTCTAACTGAAACCTGCAGTAACACCAAAAAGAGAAAGAGGAAAGAGAGAAGGATGAGTGACTTTTCAAATAAGAAACTCAGTGAGGACAAACCCGACTCGGCTCTCCGATACTCGCTTAACCCCGAAAGTCAAGACCTAATGCTAAACCCCACAGAAGACACCTACCGTGCCTGACAAGCGACTACCAGATTGAAAACTCTTATTTGAAAAACAATCCTAGCCTACTAGACTCTTCTTTCAAACCTTTTTCGTAAACCTTTTTGTTTTACTAGTGCGTCTTAACAATCAAATGGCATCTCAGTTCATGCCCTACATATCAGGCCACTCATCCAGCTTGAGACCCCTCCCATCTGCTGGGTAGGCCGGCTCGGCACAGTCACATAGTCCGATCGCGCACGACTTCCCGTCACACTGCCCGCAGCTCTGCTTCATCCTAGATTGGATAGCGGGATCGACTCGCTAGCCGCCCGACCTTCCACAACCCAAGGCACGAGGTCCATTGATCATGATACCTTCCTACTCTGACATTTGGACGTAGGGCACAACCAGATGGCCACCTCCCCTTCGGAATCCTTCCGCTTGGTCCAGTGCGAAGGTCCTACTCCTCACAGAATCAATCACTTAATTCCCTCAGGGTCCTGAGCTCTTGGGCGAGGTGCATCACACCCGTAAATTGAAAAGGTGACTATCCATCAGAGAATGCACATCACCGGATTAAACTAGACCTATTATCGTCTTTTGTAATTCTCAAGCAATGCCAAATTACATTCTCACACAGTCATTTTAAGGACTTACGTTCTCACACAAGTTCTAACGTAAGCTCAACTTAGCGACCCAATCAAACAATCGCACTTAGGTGTATAAGACCTTATGTCGTTTAACGATACACATTACAAATTTTTTATTCGTGTCGAGACTTATGTCTCGACACCGGCCAGATTATCCCTAGACTAACAAACAAGCTAAACGACTACCGAATGCCCCTCCGTCTTGTTTGCCCCATGAAGATCCACCTTCAGCTTCAGCTCCTGATGGACCTCCCTTATCCAGCTTACCCCTTGAAGATCCTTCTCTAGATGAGGAACCCTGCAACAGGAACCCGGTTAGGCCTTCCAGGAACCTACTAAAAGGAGAAACCTTCTATTTATGGAAACCTTCCATAAATAGAAAGTTCTCCGAAAAGGAAACCTGCCCAAAAAAAGAAAAATTTTCTATAATAGAAACTTTTCAGAAATAGAAACCTGCCATTTTTGGAAATTTTACAAAAAAAAAAAAACTAAGGGCAAAACTGTAATTTTCTTACCAAGGGATGCAGCTCACGTGGCAGCATCACGAAACCCTCCTAGTCTGGTCTTGCAGGATTGACACTCCGCTGCTGATGCTCTCTGGTTTCCCTCGAATCCCTAGCTTGAACCGCATTCACCACGATTTCTTTCCCGTCACGGGATAATCCTGCGACTACTGGCCAATATCTCCCGACTGCGGAACGAGCCTGACTTTTCCCGAGGTATGCTACAGCCTCCTGGACTTTCGGCCCACTAAGAGAACACTTTCTTGAACTCTAGGGTTCCAGTGACTTCTTTTGCAAGTCTCTTCCCCTCCTTCTCGGTATTTCGGTCTTCTCGACCATTACTAGTTCCCGATGATCCAGCTACTCCGGTGGCAACTCTGTCGTGGACTATACCCACCCCTACATTGAGAACAATCTCTCGCCATGTGTATAGCTCCACCATTGTCTTTCTCGCTTTCATCATCTCCTCTCCTTCTACTTCTTTCTTCTTCTCCAAGGAATCTTTGGATTCACAATTTTTGATTAACCGCGCCTCGGGTCTCCATCATGTTTCTGTGACTTCGCCACCCTTCTCCGACTCCTCTCTCGAACGCTTCCCAGAGACTCCGTCTACTACCTTGACTCCATCTCCTCCTTCATTTTCATCTACTTCGAAAACCCTAGTCACAGTTTCACCTCCTAGCTTACTCCATAGGTTACCTCCACTGTCTGCCTCCTCCCCACCAGCCACCGCTTCTTCTTCGTCTCCCTTCCTCCACTAGCCTCTGACACCCTCGATCTCCACCCCTGGTGCTTCTCCTCCTCTCTGATCCCTCTCAGTGACTCTCTCTCCCCATCAGTTTCACCATCTCTGACCACGATTCCATCTCCCGACGCTTCTTCTCCTCAACTCCATCGCCATCCGCGTTCACCAACCTCCTCGACCCCTCGACTTCACCTTGTTTCGCCGCCGCATCAACCTCCTCCTCCTCCGTCGCTGATCACTTCACCTCCTCATCTCCCACTTGCTTCATCGCCTCCTTCCCGCCGATCACTCCCACGACTCCATCACCTTCGACTCCTCCATTCGAAACCACAATCCCGACCGCGAGAGCTTCAGTCTCTTCCTCTCCCTCGATCACAGTTCCATCGACTTCCTTCGCCTCCTCACCAACTCCATGTCCCTCTCTCCCTGCACCTTCTTCGTTCATCACCAACACCATCAACTCTCTCTCTCTCTCTCTCTCTCTCTCCTCGTTGCACTTCTTCGGCTCCTTCTCTTCTCTTCTTTCTTTCTTTTTTTGTTTTTAGCTGTAGGGTTCGACGTTAGGGTTTAGGAGAAATCAGTCGGGTCGAGCGGGTTGGTCTGAGTCGCGCCTCCGGTCGGGGTTTGGGTTTGGGTTAGGGTTAAAGAGTCAGGCCGTTACACTATATTTGTGCATAATTTTGTCTTTGTTATGCAGAGCTCTTCTTCCTTTGAGATATTTGAATCATTCGGATTATGGATTACATCCCTGATAAAAGACCGTTAGTCCAAAGCCAAAGTTATATTCACAAATTATCGTATTCATGATGTTATCGAAGGCAAATCACATGTTCGAATGGATATGCCAAAACTACGGTAAGTCTTTTCCATTATGTATGTGTGTATACAAACATATATGAATACTGACAACCGAAGATCCACTCACAATTTCGACACAAGTGCTTCTACATAATAGTTGGACTGAGTCACCGATTAGTTATCGTAACATCCCTATTTCGGTTCATTAATTTTCCATATTTAAACCTTTTTATTTCTTTTAACCTTGGTCCATTTAAAGTCCATTAATTCAATTCAATTTAAAAGTCCATTTTTTATTTTTAAAGCTAATTGTCCCACATCAGAAGTTTTAGCTTCCCAAACTTCCCTTTCTCACCTATAAATAGAGTCATCCCCTTTACTTTTTCTTCACCAAATCAAAGCAATGTTTTGCACAGGAGGTCAACTTCTCAGCCAGCCTCCACCGGCTTTTAGCCACCACCTCTGGCGGAGTTCTTTTCTGGCTAGTTCCCGAGATTTTTTGGGTGAACTTTCTGAATTCATTTTGGAGTGTCGGACAATTTTTCGGAAGGTCCTGGTGAGCTCTTGCGCCTTTGCGATAAGTCTTTCTTTTCCTTTATTTTATTTTCTTTCCTTTCTAGTCCCCGGTTAGAATAGTTAGTTAGTTCGATCGGTTAGGATCTGTTAGGTCGTTGGCCTCAGTCGGTTTAGCCGATTTGGTCCGATTTAAAAGGTTCGGCCCAGTTTTGCCAATTTAGGTTCTTTTCCTCTACTTTTCACATTTTTCGTTATGTTTTGGCCCTGGTCCCGTGTTTCCTTTTGGGCAGTTTTTAAATATGGCATGTTTCTATATTTGGCAGCTTCCATTTACGAAAGTTTCCTTTTTAGGCAGATTTCCCTTTTTGGCAAGTTCCCGGGTGAGGTCTAACTCGGGTTTTTTGTTCCATGTTTTCTTTTCGGAGGTGGATCGTCAGCCAATTAAGCCAAGAGTTCAGACTTGGACAAAGGTGAGGGCTAGTCCCATATACTCCTCATGCTTTCCTTATACACTCTTTCTCTTGTGGTTTAGCACCAGAACAAGCGTTGTTTGGTTGTTTGAGTCTGCTTGGAGTCTAATTGCTTTCTTTATTGCTAAATCGGACTTAGGGTAATAAATGCTATCATAATTGATTGACGCGCATGATGTTTGCTAGTGTGATATATATGGTATATATAGTAGTATATGTGGTGAGGTATGCACAATGAGGCAGAGGTGGTGTTCATGCATGTTGTGGACTAGCCTAGGACCTGGCGGGGGATTCAAAGTTGGGTTGTTGTAACTCGGGATCATATGTGTAGAGGGTGGGGCAGTAAGTCGATATCTTGTTCGTAGCCCTAAGATCGATGAAGCATCCACGACGGCGGTGTGTATGGGCATTTATCCCATGCTGATGAAGCCGCTTCGGGGGATGTGGATGATCACTATATTTGCAGGATATGACCATTGATTGCTATGTATGGGTGCATTAGGTGTCATGTTTGCTGTTTGTTCTAGGATTAGATTGAGTTGTTGAAGTGCTTAAGTCGGGTCTGCGGACTTATGGTTCCCCTAGCATTCTCCACCTCACTGAGTGATTCCCATTTTGCTCACCCCTCTTTTTTCTTCTTCTTTCAAGTGAGACTAACAAGTAGTCGAATATGCTGGACGATTATGGTGTTGTTTTTGGGACCAATGAGTTTTATAATTTATTCTTTTTTACCCAATATTTTTAGTTATTTATCCGTATTATACTCAATTTGCTTTGGTTATTGGATTTATCGGATAATAGAATGTGGTTTATGATTAATAAAAGTTGATACTGGATATTGTAGTTAGTTAAGTTATAAATTAGGGTTAGTAGCACACCGTTCTCGAGAGGGGATGAGACGGATGTTCCTGTTATGTTCTATTGTTTGACTGGGATGTGTTTTGTTTCTCTTGACATGAACTAAATGGTGATTAGAGAGTAGAGCATCCAAGATGAATTTTTTATTAGTGATTCACTTACTTTTCGTTTGTGAATTCTAAAGGAGACATATTGTTGTGAAGCTTTTAATTCAGTGCAACAACAATTGTCATAATTTGCTTGTATTTTGAATATTCTACGCTACACATATTCACTAAAACAATATATGCTTAGGTGCACGCCTATATAGTTACATGCCGAACCAACCCAATCCATGCTTGGATAAACATAAACAAAACACATGTTTTCAAAATGTTTCAGAGCCAAAAGCAATTTTAAGTTTCCGTTTAGTAGACATCATGTTGAGTCTTGATCGATGATTGCTTGCTTCTACTTACTTGATTGGATCCTTCGATTGATCTAACTTTATGCACCAATCGATTTAACGAGTTCCCAGCAACGCTGGTACATCTCGTGAGAGACCCTCCTCTCAAACTTCACAATGTAATCAAAGGTTACACACACTAATCTCTCTTAATGTTCTTGTGATACTAGGATTACAACAAGGATTCAAGACAATAGAAGAAGATGGAGTGATAGAGAGATACAAGACATTCGCTGCTTGAAGACTCTGAAGAAAGCTATAACAATGGCGATCTTCCCTTCTTCTTCTCTCAGCTTCTTTCTTCTGATCTCTCTCTGTTTCACAACTGTTGTAACTAACTTCTTCTCTCTCTTTTTCTTTCTGTTTTAATGCTTTGTTATGTTAGCAACAAAACCGAAATAGACCTGGGCCTGTTTCATTTAAGACCTTTCTTCTTTTCATCCCTTGTTGCATTTCCAAATGAGTTTAAGACATAAGCCCAAGTCCAAATGAGTTTATGCTGAAGTCTAATCCAACAAATCTCCACCTTAGACTCAGACCAAACTCCTTGTCTTTCTTCCCATTTGCGATTCTGAAACCCTAGCCGATTACACTTATCCTTCTGAAGAAAAATCTCTTGAATCTTCCTTCATCTTGTCATGATTCTCAGCAGTATCTGAGCATCTTTCTCTCTTTCCCTTCCCGTAGATCCATACTTAGAATAAACTCCACCTTAGCTAGTATCTCCTAGTTTCTGATCTTGCATGCATCAAGAAAGGATCTACACACAACTCCAGATCTTCAAATCTACTCAGGTTACCATATTTCTTCCTTGTTTTCTTCAAAGAAAAAACTGTTGAGAGTTTACCCAGATACATGATCTGACCTCATGACCTTTTCTTTTCCTCAGCTACTCCACCTGAAACACAAGCGTACTGCTCATGCTTCGTTTCTCACAAGTAACTCCTTCTTCTCCTTTCTCTACTATATCAATAGTAGTCTCTTGTGCAAGTATTGATTTCTGACCATGACTTCTCCTTTTGAAACATGACCCGAGACTGAGGAATACTTGGAAGGAGCTACCTGGAGACACCACCTCTTCACCTGACATTCAGAAGTTCACAGCATACCAAGAACTTGTTACCAGGTACCGTTTTTGTCAAAAAAAAATATGTTGGGTTGCTCTTAGTATGAATCTTGCATAGGATTACATCTCCATTAGCAACTAGGTCTCTGATGAAATGAAATTTAGTATCCACATGCTTTGTCCTTTCATGATGCACTGCATTTTTAGCTAGTGTTATCGCACTCTGTGAGTCACAGTGAAGTTTTACACTTCCTTGACTGAACCCCAATTATGAGCATATCCCTTTTAACCACAATGCTTCTTTAGCTGCTTCCCCTAAAGCCATGTACTCTGCTTCAGTGGTTGAAAGTGTCACCACTGACTGCAAACATGATTTCCAAGAAACCGTGTTCCCACCAACCTTGAAAGCAAAACCAATGACTGACCTTCTTCTATCTAGGTTAGTAGCATAGTCAGAGTTTGAGAAACCTTCTATACCTGAATCTGAGTTCTTTGTAAATGTCAAATTCTGAGTATAAGCACCTCTCAAATATCTCATTACCCACTTAACTGCTGACCAATGCTCCCTGCTAGGATTAGTCATAAACCTGCTTATTAAACCCACTGCAAAACCAAGATCTGGTCTAGATCCCACCATTATATACATAAGACTCCCCACAACATTGGCATAGGGTACATCCCTCATGTGCTGCAGCTCCTCAGGCTGTTCTTCTGAGGTTAAACTTCTTAGCTTGAAATGTGAAGCTGTTGGTGTAACCACAGACTTTGCTTCAAACATCCCAAAACTCTTAAGTACCTTCTCAAGGTATTTGTTTTGTGACAACACTAGAATTCCCTTCTCTCTGTCTTTGGTAATGTCCATACCAAGTATCTTAGAAGCTTTTCCCATGTCCTTCATCTCAAATTCCCTGCTCAAACTGCCTTTGAGCTCTGTAATTACTTCTAAATTCCCTGAAGCAATTAACATGTCATCCACATAGAGAAGTAAGTAGATCTCTCTGTCTGTGAGAATCTCTCTCATATAGACACACGGATCATATGAGCTCTTATGAAACCCAACCTTCTTCATGAACCCATCAAACCTCAAGTTCCACTGTCTAGGAGCTTGTTTTAATCTATATAGAGATTTTCGTAGCAAACAGACTTTGTTCTCATCACCTTTCTTGATGAAACCCTCTGGTTGTTCCGTAAGAATTCTCTCTTCTAGATTCCCATGTAGAAAAGATGTCTTCACATCCAGCTGCTCCAGCTCATAGTCCTTGTTTACCACAATAGAAAACATAAGTCTGATAGACACATGTTTTACTACAGGAGAGAAAATCTCATTGTAGTCTATTCCCTCCTTCTGAGAAAACCCCTTTGCAACCAGCCTGGCCTTATATCTCATGTCTTCAACACCTGGTATTCCTGGTTTGATTTTGAATATCCATTTACATCCTACCAGTTTCTGTTTATCTGGTCTATCTATGAGATCCCAAGTGTGATTCTTCCATAGAGATACCATTTCCTCATCTGCAGCATTTCCCCCACATCTTTCTCTTCTTGCTCATCATAGCTTCACTGTATGATTTAGGTTCTTCAATTTCCAGATCCTCTGCTGCAGACAGAGCATAAGCTACAAAGTCACCATCTTCGTATCTTGAAGGTGGCCTTATGTTTTATCTTCTGTCTCTATCACTTGCTAGTAGATAGTCATCTAAGCTCCATGTATGTGATTGAACCCCAGAACTATGTTCTGCTTCTGTTTCTTCACTTTCACTATACTCTTCTTCAGTGTTTTCTGAGGATGAATCTCCACCTTGTGTGGAAGATTCTCCTATAGAAGTAGGTCCCTTAATCAATTCTGAACTGAAAGTGGCTTTCTTTCTGGATTTCCCTTTTCCTTTGTCTGAAGCTTGATCAGTCTCTAGCACACGATAACAAGATGAGTATGTGCTTGTATCCTCATGGAATACTACATTCCTGCTTGTAACACATTTGCCTTCTTCTGGTATCTAAACCCTGTATCCTTTGGTACCAAAATGATATCCAACAAATATGCCTTTTATTGCTCTAGGACTTGTCTTTTCCTGAACCACATGAACATAGGCAGTGCTTTCAAATTTCCTTAGATGTGTCAAGTCTGGCTTACTCTTTGACCATACCTCCTCTGGCAGTCTGAATTCAATGGTTGAATTTGGTGTTCTATTTATCAAATAGACTGCAGTGGAAGTGGCTTCTGCCCAAAATTCTTTTCCTAGCCATGTTTCAGCTAGCATACTTCTCACCCTGTCCATAATAGTTCTATTCATTCTTTCTGATACACCATTCTGTTGTGGTGTATAAGTACAGGTTCTATGTCTCTTAATTCCAGCCTCTTTGCAGAAATTGTTAAACTGCAAATTGCAAAACTCTAGACCATTGTCTGTTCTAAGACACTTGACTTTCTTTCCTTTCTGGTTTTCAACTGCTTCTTTCCATTCCTTGAATTTCTGAAGTGCTTCATATTTTGAATTCAAGAAATATACCCAGACCTTCTTTGAAAAATCGTCAATGAAACTTACAAAGTACTTACACCCACCCAAGCTTTCTGGATTTGATGGTGAACCCCACAAATCTGAATGAACATACTCCAAGACTTCCTTTGTCGCATGTTTAGCCTTAGGAAAGCTTTGTTTATGTGAGTTTCCAAGAACACAACTCTCATAGAAGCTTAGCTCTCCAACTTCTGACTTCTGTAGATATCCATTCTTGACCAGAACCTGCATATTCTTTGAACTCATGTGTCCAAGCCTAGAGTGCCAAAGAGTTATCTTTTACTGTACTGACATTGACACATTTGATTCCCCTTTTACCACTGTTCCATCAAGGTAGTACAACCCATTATGATATTTCCCAGAGATAACCTTCTTTCCATCCTTGTAGAATATTATGACAAAGTCCCCTCCTTCATACTTGCATCCTGACTTCTCCAACATTCCATAGGAAATTAGGTTCCTACCCATATGAGGCATGTATCTCACATCAGTGAGAATTACAACAGAGTTATCAAGATTTATCATCCTGATTTTCCCAATGCCTTTCACTTCACTGTAAGTGTCATTGGCCATCAATACTCTCCTACCTTCAAATTCCTTGAAGTCAAACAGAACCCCTTTATATGGGGTGATATGAAAAGTACACCCTGAGTCCAATATCCATTCTTTTCTAGAAGCATCAGTACTCACAGTGAGAACCATAGGTTCCTTGACTTCTGCTACTGAATTGGCTGAGTTTGTACCTTTCTATCCTCTGTCAGGACAATCTCTCTTCCAATGATCATTCTTCCCACAGATAAAACACTCACTTTTATTTGCTTTTTTGAATCTAGGCTTTGACTTAGATCTCCCTTTACTCTTAGACCTGCCATTCTGCTTTGAATTTTTGTTGTTGCCTTTATCTTGTCTTTTGTCTGATCTACCTCTGGCTTCAACATAAAGACCTTCAGATTGGTTTCTTCCTTTATTCAACAACCCCTTCTATTTTAGTTCTGCTTCTTTAGAGTAAGTTGTTGTGACAACCTCACTCACCGTAAGAGTATCTTTCCCACTTCCATATTGAAGTGTATGAACCAATGGTTCATACAACGGTGGAAGACCTGATAAGATCTGTATGGCTTGATCTTCATCAGGAATAGAAACTTGTATGCTTGCAAGATCTGCTATTAGTTTGAGAAATATGTCAACATTTTCTTCAATGGATTTGTCCTCTTCCATCTTTTAACAGGAGAATTTCTTCTTAAGATAGATATGATTAGGAAGAGACTTTGTTTGATAGTCATGCTCTATTGCTTTCCACATGCCTAGAGTTGTCTTCTCATTCATTATCTTTCTCAAGATAGGATCACTCAAGCATGTACTAAGC
This sequence comes from Anastatica hierochuntica, assembly GCA_900406275.1. Lineage (NCBI taxonomy): Eukaryota > Viridiplantae > Streptophyta > Magnoliopsida > Brassicales > Brassicaceae > Anastatica > Anastatica hierochuntica. Next base: position 6,932 of record OVAN01006816.1, on the reverse strand, counting down.
AAGCTTCTTACCCTTAGAACCTTTTCATCTCTTCTTGATCTGGTTTAGGTGGATCCTCTGCTACCTCTTTACCCTTTTCAGTTGTAGAAGTAGTCTCTTCTTGTAAGACTGACAATAATCCTTGAATCTCCAGCTGACCCAATAGCTTGTATTTCCATAGTCCAAAATCCCCTTTACCATCAAACTTCTCCATTTCAAACCTTCCTGGTGTAGGATCCATTGTTCAATCAGAATAATATTTTTCTTCTTCTTTTGCAGAAAGAAACTAAAGAAGAACCACGCAACAGAAGATGGACACAAGAAGGTACTTCTTAAATGAATGATGCTCCCAGATCTTGGACCAAACCTTGATCTTGCACAGAAAATACTGTGATCACAAATAAGATTCCTGAACCTCTATCTCCTTCCTTTACCTCGCAATCAATGCCTGATGCTCTGATTTCACTTGTTGAGTCTTGATCGATGATTGATTGCTTCTACTTACTTGATTGAATCCTTCGATTGATCTAACTTTATGCACCAATCGATTTAACGAGTTCCTAGCAACGCTGGTACATCTCAAACTTCATTATGTAATCAAACGTTACACACACTGATCTCTCTTAGTGTTCTCGTGATACTAGGATTACAATAAGGATTCAAGACAATAGAAGAAGATGGAGTGGTAGAGAGATACAAGACATTTGCTGCTTGAAGACTCTGAAGAAAGCTATAACAATGGCGATCTTCCCTTCTTCTTCTCTCAACTTTTTTCTTCTGATCTCTCTCTGTTTCACAACTGTTGTAATTAACTTCTTCTCTCTCTTTTCCTTTTTGTTTTAATGCTCTGTTCTGTTAGCAACAAAACCGAAATAGACCTGGGCCTGTTTCATTTAAGGTCTTTCTTCTTTTCATCCTTTGTTGCATCTCCAAATGAGTTTAAGACATAAGCCCAAGCCCAAATGAGTTTATGCTGAAGTCTAATCCAACACATTAAACAAAGAAAGTCAAATTGATCTATTGACAAATATCGGTTAATCACTGTTCATAATCAAACGAAATTGGAAGCTACGAACATGAAGTGAGTTGTATTTTTGTGTGTTGTCTCGTGTGGTATTTATGCATTCTACTTCCAGTAGACCAACAATAAACTTGAACTCAAGCGCCTGCATAGAGAAATAACCACAGAAAATCATACGTGAAATAAAACATTGGTCTAGAATGATAATGAGGAACATTACGAAGAAAAATACTCCATGAGCTTTGGCTCGAAACTTGTTTTGAATTGGGACCTCCAAAGTCCTAAGAGCATGTGAGACATTAGTCATGGATCATTAGAAAGAAACTCAAGTTAATGTATTATTCACTCCTCATAACATCATGTGAATAGCCAACGCGGTATTTCATACAAACCAATCATTTTCATAAGCTGAAAATTGACATCTAACTTATTAAAATCATAGGTTAGTTAGCATAAAACAATTTTTTAATTAGATAGTTCTAGGGGTGTCAACATGGATAAACCAAACCAAACTATACTAATCCATATCCAAAATGATTGGAAGGTAAATGGATCATGAGTTAATTCAACCCAATTAGTAAATAGTTTGGATCAATCCATAATCCATTAAAATAAGTCGATAATGGTTTTAATGGTTTATCCATTATATTTTTTTGTTATAGTTTAAAATAAAATTAATTAATAATTATAACAATTAATGAATAATACTTATCATTATCAGTATCATCATATTTATAATTAAGGTTATTCTAATCATCATCAAAATAAACATTTTTGAACATTGTTTTACACTAAAATTTATGGATTTACGTTTTTTGCGGGAAATTTGATGGAGTTACGTTTTTGCGGGAAAAATTGCGGATTTACGTTTTTTGCAGAAAAATCGACGGATTTACATTTTTTTTGCGGAAAAATTTGCGGATTTACTTTTTTGGATGGAAAATAAACAGATTTACGTTTTTGGTGGAAAACTTTACAAATTTACGTTTTTGGCGGAAAACTTTACAGATTTACGTTTTTGGCGCAAAATTTTAAGAATTTACGTTTATGGCGGGAAATTTTGCGGATTTACATTTTTGGAGAGAGTATAGACGGATTTACGATTTTGGCTGGAAAATAGATGGATTTACGTTTTTGGCGGGAAATTTTGCAGAGTTACGTTTTTGACGAGAAAATAGACAGATTTACGTTTTTGGCAGGAACTTTTTGCGGATTTACGTTTCTGGTGGGAAAATAGACGGATTTACGTTTTTGGCGGGAAACTTTTGCTGATTTACGTTTTTAGCGGGAAATTTTGCAGATTTTCGTTTTTGGCAGGAAATTTTGCGGATTTACGTTTTTGGCGGAAAATTTTGCGGATTTTTCTTTTTTAGCGGAAAAATTTGCAAATTTGCGTTTTTACATGAAAGTTTTGGGGATTTACGTATTGGCGAGAAATTTTGTGAATTTACATTTTTTGCGGAAAAATTTCGGATTTACGTTGTTGGTGGAAAAATCGGCAGACTTACGTTTTTGGCGAGAAAATTTTGCGGATTTACGTTTTTGGCGGGAAAATAGACGGATTTTCATTTTTAGGAGAGAAAAGTTTATGGATTTATGTTTTTGCGGGAAAATCGACGGATTTACTTTTTTGCAGGAAAATCAATGAATTACGTTTGTGGTATGATTGTGGTAATGGTAATAAACTAATTGAATGATGATGACGATGATTATAATGATAATAATGATAATTGAATGATGATGATGACATGTTGAAGATTAATGGATTAAATCATAACCATCCATAAACCATTTTAATCCGATCCATTTCAATTCAAACCATTTGATCCATTAATCCATTTGATCCATTAATCCATTATAACCAAAATAATCAATCAATTTGGTTAATTGATTGGTTTGGATTGGATGAATCATTAGATATTATCCATTTTGACACCTATATTATAGTTCATATAATTTTTTTTCTTTTTTACAAAATATATGAACAAAAGATGAGAGGAATATAGTTCTTATTAAATTGTTTAGCATATGCATAAAAAATTTAAATTATGGTATTTGCTATATTCTAAAAAGTAATTTGTTATTTCTAGCTCTGAAAAAATATATATAAAAGATCTCTGGGTGTGTGTGTATGTGTGTGTGTGCGCGCGCGCGTGTACGTGTGTGCGTGTGCGCTTGTGTGTGGGTGTGTGCGGGCGTGTGTGTGCGTGTGTGCGTGTGCGCGTGTGTGTGTGCGTGCAAAGCCGTCTCAAACTATTTTTAGGCCTTGTTCAAAAAAATATATATTAAAGGTATATTTGATGATATAGGCCCTAAATTTTAAATTTTATTTTAAAAATTAAAATTTTAGGCCCTTAATTTATAAAGATTTTTTTTTAGTCTGGGCCCTGTTCGTGTGGGTATGTCTGTGTGTGCGCGCACGCGTGCGGATGTGTGTGTGTGGGTGTGGGTGTGTGTGTGCGTGTGTGTGTGTGCGCGCGTGTGTATATGCGTGTGTGGATGGGTGTATGTGTGTGTGTGTGCGCGCGCGCGTGTGTGCATGTGTGCATGTGCGCGTGTGTGGGTGTGTGCGTGCGTGCGTACGTGCGTGTGTGGGTGCGTGTGTGTGTGTTGTGTATGTGTTGTGTGTGTGTTATGTGTGTGTGTGCGTGTGCGTGTGTGTGTATGCGTGTGCGTGTGCGTGTGCTTGTGCGTGTGCGTGTGCGTGTGCGTGAGCATGTGCGTGTGTATTTGTGCGTGTGCGCGCGTGTGTGTGTGGGTGTGCGTGTGCGCGTGTGCGCGTGCGCGCGTGCGTGCGTGCGTGCGCGTGCGTGCGTTCGTGCGTGTTCGTGTGTGTGCCTGTGCGCGCATGTGTGTATGTGCGCGCGTGCGTGCGTGCGTGCGTGCGTGCGCGTGTGTGTGCGCGTACGTGCGTGTGTGTGCGTGTGTACGTGTGCGTGTGTGCGTGTGCGTGTGTGTGCGTGTGCGTGTGTGTGCGTGCGTGTGTTCGTGTGTGTGCGCGCGTGTGTGTGCGCGCGTGTGTTTGAGTGTGTGTGCGTGTGTGTGTTTGTGTGTGTGTGTCCGTGTGTGTGTCTATGTGTGTGTCTGTGTGAGTATGTCTGTGTCTCTGTGTGTGTCTCTGTGTAAGTGTGTGTGTTTATGCTTACAAATGGCATCCAAAAAATATTTTTTGTTTGGATGCCATATTTAAAAAAAAATTGTTGTTGGAAATGGAATTGACAATAATAAAACATGGTTCAAGTAGAGTAGTTAAAATCTAAATTTTAGTGTGTTGGTTTGGTTTAACCAAGTTTGGATTCACAACGATGGTTAACCATAAATGATTCGAGAAGTCCTAAACCACCCAATAATTTTAATTACCAGGATACAAAAACCGCAGACAGGGAATTGTTTTCTGAAGGCTAGGAGGCACATGAGAGAACATGTGAACTTCATCTTCTAGTTTGTGAATGAAGTCACTCATCTGCCATATCTGCAAATATAAATCATAACAAAGTGTTCATTTTTTACGGAGAAAATTAGTCGTGGGTAGGCTTTCAATTAAATGCGACAACAAATTAAGAAGCACCTGAGATTTACATATAAGAATATTTATATTCTTATGTGACATATTTGTCATACGGTTTAATTATAACGTTCAAGTTCTTATGAAAGTTATGGATTAACATTAAAGACATCGGTTTCGATTATAGACGTTAGAATTCGGGTGTATTGATAACTCTCCTCTCTTACTTTATTTATGTGTCTTTCTTATGATCATATATATGATTATATGTGTATATAGTGGTTAATAAAGAATATAACTACTTAAACATAACTAGAGTTTTGACCCGCGCAACCGCGCGAGTATTTTTTAATATTATATATATGATTAATCATGTTTAAGATTTTTCGAGTATCGGATTTATAATTTTCGGTTATTTTGAGTTTCAGATTCGGGTTCAAGTTCAAAACTTTTAAAATTTTCAGTTATATCGAATTATGGGTTCCGTTTAGATTTGAGATTTTCAAACTTTCAGATTTCCTCAGATACTCGTATGGGTTCAGTTTGGATAATATCAAATCCCCGAAATATCGTGAAACAAAACCCGTTAGAGTATTTAAAAAAACATCAGATAATTAAACTTAAATTTTTATAGTTTGTATAAATTATTTATAAACTTTTATAGATTTTTCTAAATTTTATTACTTTATAAATTTTTTTGAATTTTTGTAACAAAATTTTATTTATAAAATAATAATATTGTAATATAATTATTTTAAAATTCATAGATTTATTTGAAATTTGAAAACAATTTATATTTATTTTTTTTGAAAATTGACGATTTTAAATTATATTGGTTTACAATTTTGATAGTGATTAAGTGAAAAGAATATTAGAATATTCGAATATGTTTGTTGGAATATGTAAATGATTAGTTAGAGTTATTTTAATTTACTAGATACATTTAATAAAAAAATTAAAATATGTTCACTTTGAAAAATCACACATGAAAAAGTCTATGTCTTCCCTTTTAATAAGACAGATACACATATATAATATATAGTGTGGTGGTTATTTATGGAGAGTTTTGTCTCTTGACGTAATGACATCTCTTCGTAACTATAAAAGGTTTCATTTCTCATATGAGAATGATAATAATCTCTCTTACACCACAATAAAAGATTGATAAAAAAAGATTAAGGAAAATGCTTGGAAGGTTTCTTCTCCATCAAAAGAAACCATTAAAGTTCAAAGTCAAAGTGAAGAAGAAATCAATTGATTAAGAGATCCATTGAAACATCATCAAGGCATGGATCAAGGTTAGTGTTTCTTCTTATTCTCTAAGAAAATGTTTATGGTTGAATTAATCTAAATGTAGAACATGGTCTTGGGGTTGATTTCATAAATGAAATCATAAAAGTATTTTAACATTACAATCTCCATGCTACGCTCACAGTCATGAGAAGCACCAAGAAAACAAGGGCACATATTTATACGACAAAGCTACACAATATCATAGTTTAATAATGCTAATTATCATCTTCCGGATATAATCATATATTTCATCAATTTTGATGTTAAACATATAGAAGAGTGTTGTAGAAAGCGTATGGTTTACTTAAATTATTCCTATATACGTCAGCATGACGAAATCAAACAATAATCGTACATAGTACGGACCAACACCTAATTATTGGTGCACGGCACGAACCAACAATATAACTGATTGCAGGATAAGACAAAAACGCGGTCCGCACCTTTTAATAATAATAACTAGAAGCTCTAAACTCCCAAAAACAAAAACTAAACCCTAAAACCTAAAAATAAAATTTAAACCTAGACCCCAAACCTCAAAAATAAACTTTAAAGCAAAGTAAACCGTTCATTCCAAAATAAACCATAAACCCCAAAATAATTTATAAATCCCATACCCTAAAAAAGTCCAAAATAAGCTTTAAATTACAAAATAAACTATAAACCGTAAAGCAAAGTAAACCCTTAATTCCAAAAATATACCATAAACCCCAAAATAATTTATAAATCCCAAACCCTAAAAAAAGTCTGAAATAAGCCTTAAAACCAAAAATAAACTATAAATCCTAAACCCAAAACAAACTCTAAAGCAAATTAAACCCTTAATTTTTAAAATAAATCATAAACTAAAAAGACCATAGGGACTTTTCCTCCAAATTGTTGATAAAATAAAATAAAGATATAAAAGTCTTTTTAGTTTAGATATTATGGCATTTTTGAAAGCCATATTGATTATGGCATATCTGAAAAAATATTCTAAAAAATGGCATATCGGCAATTTACCCGATCTATAAACGAAGTTTTCCTATGTTTTTAGTGTCATTTCTTTCATCAACACTCTTATAACATCATTAGAACTTTCCATTTACCATCTTTTTATGTTTAGTCTTAATCTAAAACCAATAAGAAGGAAAA
>OVAN01006815.1:0-20630 GCA_900406275.1 Anastatica hierochuntica | reverse complement strand
ACTGAACTCCCATCGACCCGAGTCAGCCGGTACGAAACCGTGCCACTGAACACGGGCGCAGATCGAGCCAGCCGGTACGAAACCGTGCCACTGACTTCCAAATCCGCTCATAGGTACTCTCATTTCCCCGACTTCAGGTCAGGGGCTTACCTCTCACCCCGTCCCTGGGACAAGCAACATCTCATCAATTAGCATGCACAGTTCATCTCTTGCGTAATTTTCAAGCAATGTCATATTACCCTAGTCCTTTGGTTAAACAGTTCTAAGTTCTCATCACATTATTTACCTTTGTCTACCTATGCTCGACTTAGCGACCAAACACACAATCGCACTATAGGCGTATAGATTATCATAACACATACATAATACAAGTTATATATTCGTGCCGAGACATATAGCTCGACACTGGCCGGTTTAACCCTAGACTAACGTTCTAAACCAAATCCTAGACTCAAAGAGAATAGTATAAACCCTCACCTTGGCCACTTGCAGAAGAAAAATGCCGAACTCAGCTTCTTTACTGTGTACAGATTCGCTGCAACAACTTCGGAGGCACGCTTCTCCCTTCATATGGATCCGAATCTGGATTTCCTTTTACCAGTGGATAGATATGAGAGTCTACAACACTTCTTCAGAAGATCAACCCATAAATCAACCTTTAGATGAGCCAAACACCTTTTACACTAAAACTAGACAGATCTGAAAATCTAGCAAATTCTATGTCACTTAGAAACGAAGGCATAACTATATAACTAACCGTTAACTAGGAGATCCCACCGTTCAGATTGAAGCCCTAGATGTCCTCTAGCCATAGCCGCCGAGTTTGCTCCGATCGGACGCCGTTTGAATAGCCGATCGTCCTCATCTTTCCGTCTGGTCGCAGTTCCGTTCTGCACCGATATCTCTCGGGAAAACATTCATAACTTTTAAAATATAGCTTCTAATGACAAACCGTTTGTTGAAGATGATAGATCTAAGAGAGGAGCACTTACTGTAGAAATATCAGGTTGGTCCTTGACGATTTGGTCGGCCGTTATTCTGTTCTCCCACAGCATGTCTGTTCTGTCTTCGGAGACTGCATAGATCTTCTTCTTCTCTTCTCTTCTCTCTTTCTCTCTAGCTTCTATCTCTCTCTTTGGTTCGACGGCTCAGAAAAATAAGAAGAAGAAGTTTAGGTTTTAGAATAAAGGGAGTTTAAATAGGTTAGGTTTAGGGTTAGGTTAATGGGTTTTAGGATAAATGGGCTTCCTTTTAATAAAAATTCAACTGGACCGGATCTTGCGGTCCAGGGTGTTACACATAGCATCAATAGGTTTTATATCACTAAATTTAATTGCATAATTGTTGCTTGGACTCACCCTTGTTATAACCGGGAAGCTTGAATGCTACATCTAGCAGTCATTATCGAGTTTCTTCCACTCTTAAATTCTAACAAGAGTCAGTCTCTCTCCGTTTGGTTCTTGTCACCATGTATGACAAGAGCTGGCCATCTGTCCATTCTCAATTGTCTTGTCACTCGATCACATTCTCTCCTCGTCTCCACAAATATTAGGATTTTACTCCCATCCATTAACTGTTTAAGTAGTGTAAGTAGCCTATTTTTTTTTCTTTGTCGGCGTGTAAGTAGCCTATCAAAAGGAATAAAAGGTATAAACATCATATCAGAAAAACGCAAAGTACGATACATATAAATAATTTCTTCTCCCATTACAGAAAAATTAGAAACCTGGTGTATTTCTCTTGCGCCGACACAATCTCGATTGCTTGGTTAATAGACTGGTTAGCTTTTAGGTCTGCTGATCCAATAATGGGTAACGATAATAGACTGGTTACGATAAAAATATTTAAACCAAAACTCAACATAAAAGTAAGTTTTAGTACTTATGAAGATGGAAAATTAGGATTCATTGATGAGTAAATAAACCTCCATTGAGCCGTCTTTAAAATAGAGAAAACAACGTTACATATAAGAAGAAAGTTAGACGAGCAAATAATTTTCAATGTCTACAAACATTGAGACGTGAGATAACAATGCCAAGAAGAACAAGAAAGAAGAATACCTATGTTTTTCGTTGGAAATGGAGACACCATAACACTTTCAACCAAAAATTTATAAGATCTATAAAAAAGCAGTGAAAATAACTTTACATAGAAGAAGGTACAAACAAATAATGTTTAATGTGTACAAACATTGAGACGCAAGATCAAAACGCAAAGAAGAAGAAGAAAGAAGAACCCCTATATTCCTTCGTTTGATATGGAAGCACCGTAATTTACCAAAAATTTATAAATCTGTTAATAAGAGTTTTAGGGTTTCAATGACATACATTTGGAATTTTAGAATTTTAGTCGGGACTTTTTGTCCATATAATACATGGGAAAGACAACGAAATAATCTGATGGAGTCTGGAGAAAACCAACATACAAGATCGGGCATACAAGAAATTAGAATATACACCGAATTTTTTTAATATTTAACCGAATTTTCTTAAACAAGCGAGAAGCTTTCTACCGCCGACATGTCATCAAATTTCCGTTTAGCGATGACACATAGATAAAGTGACTTTCCATTTAATGATTGTGTAGATGTTCTTGAATTTTGTTACATCTCTTTTTTTTTGACCCCCAAAAATTAACCAAATGCCAATGAAAAAAGATTTATTTTCGCCTCACTATTATTTCATAGTCATTTTCATAGGTCGTTGTGTCATTCTCATCTAAACTACTGCATAATTTGTTTATTGTGGTCGTACAATAACTGACAAAGTAAATTTCGACAACTTGGTTTCATCTCAACTTAGGCTCTACTCCAAAACTGTTGTACGATTAATTCATCTGCTACTCTCATTTTTTTAGTGTTTTCAGTTGTTGTCACTTAGCCTCCAAATTATTAAACAATTTTGTGAATCATGCTCTGTTTTATGCTCTTTCACCTCATTATCATCGTGTAGCATCTGGTAACACTACTACTTGTATAAGTCTGCATCACAAGTTTATACATTGTCAAGCTATAAATTGAAATGCAAAACTTAATTTTATCTATACCTTAATATATAGTCATCTTTTTCATATAAGCAATTCTTTTATATTTTGGTAAAATTTGATAGCTTATAAATTTTAGCACATATAAAATAGATATAATTTATTTCCGATATATTATCATGAAAGAGTAAAATTTCATCTCTTCCTCTCCCCCTGTAACCTAAAGTCTAATTTTCTTATGTGGGGCTATTATATAGTATAATATAGTGACAACATTCAAAACATTAAGTTTGCTAGTCAATTGTTTAGAAGTTTTTTGAGTGTTTCTTTAAGAGAGAACAAGAATAAAAGTATATAAAAGACCTTTTATTGATATGTAAAGTAATTGATTACAATGAATGTGTTTTTGTAATGAAAGTCGAATTTTTAAATTATGATTCTTCCCTTTGTATTTATAGTTTTCGAATAACAGTATTTCCATATTTTTATGGATAACTTCTAATTTCGAGTCTATCTTTACAATAAGGAATATTTCCATAATTCAATAAGACAATAGTTTTTATCTCTAAGATTTAAATCATTAATAGGGAATATTCGCTCAGCCTTGGCTCTTGGCCTTGGCGTGGTTATGTGTCCTTGGCTAAGACCTTGGTTAACACGTTCAACTAAAGAGGTTATTTATGGAGGTAGAGGAACAACAAACCGCAAACCTCACCCCACAATCGGACGAAGACAGACGCCTGGAACATATGTTTTCCAGCAAATTTGAGGCTTTGCAATCAATAATTGAACGACTTCCAGATGTCGCACCTCTTCTGAGGAGAAGTTCCCTAAGCTCTTATGAAAAAACTCCTTTCACAGATGAGATCGCGCTGGTCGACATGCCAAGGATGTTAACTTTTCCATTCATCATGCCGTATGATGGAACTTTCGATCCGAACAACTACATTGCATAGTACAGGCAGAAGATGCTCACCGTAGTAATCCAGAAGAAGCACAGGGAAGTAGCTATGTGCAAGGGGTTTGGATCCAGCCTGATGGGTGCCGCTCTGCAATGGTTCATCACGATTCCAATTGGAAGCCTGGGATCTTTCGCCAATCTGATTGATTTGTTCATAGAACAATTTGCTAGTAGTAGGGTGACCCCCAAGTCATCAGACGATCTCTACGAGATCAAGCATCACAGGACATAACCACTCCAGAGCTACTTGCACTGCTTCAACAACAAAAGGTTACAATACCCAATTGCAGTGTTGTCACCGCAATTTCCTCCTTCAAGAGAGGACTCCTTCCTATGGGAGACCTGTACAAGGAAATGACCAAGTATCTATGCAAGACAATGGAAGACGTGCTCTCTCGGGCCCAAGCGCAGATCTAATAGGAAGAAGATCTGACCGCTAGGCAAGAATCTCGAGTCTTAAAAACCGAGAAGACAGTCAGAGATGATAAACCCTATCGAATTTCTCCCTAGGAAGAAGGAGTCAAAGGAGCCAAAGGCGGACCCAGACCTCTGGGCAAGCCAGAGGGCAACAGGTTCTCCGCAATCACCACCTGGCCAGACATATCGAACCTATTGATATCAAGAATGGAACTAGTCAGGGTCTTGAAAGAGAAAGGAAACCAAGTCCAATGGCCCCAAAAGATGAAGTCACCTAATCACCGTCAAAACCGAAACGAGTGGTGTGACTTCCACAATAACCATGGTCACATGACAGAGGACTGCAAATCCTTAAGAATAGAAGTAAACGAGCTACTCAAGAAGGGATCTATGCAGGAATTCCTCTCCAACAAAAACAAAGAGTTGCTAAGCAGCCAAGAAGAGGACACTTCGGCAGGACGCCAAGCACCAGGTTCTCCTCCTCAACACGACCGAGTAATCAATGTCATATCAGAGGGATCTGAAGTTAGCAGAATCACCCATGCCGCCACAAATAAAAGCACGAGAATTACAGCAAACCGTCAGGGTGTATTGGAGGCAAAACATCAAAGTCATAACCAAGAAGCCATCAATTTCACAGCTAAGGAGTAGGACAAGGTTCTGACATCGCATCACGACACCTTGGTTGTTTCTCTATCGGTGGCGAATTGTTTAGTGAAGAGGGTACTCATTGACAATTGAAGCTCCACAAAAGTGCTCTTGCTAGGGGAATACGAGGACTTAGGATTAACCCAAGAGACCATAACCAAGAAGGCCACACCACTCATAGGCTTCAGTGGAGAGGTAAAATATACTATCTGAGAAGTAACACTCCCTTTTTACGCTTGGGGAATAAACCTCTCCACCAGATTCTCCGTCGTGGACTGCCCTTCTGCCTATAATATGATCATGGGGAGACCCTGGATACAAGAAATGAGAGCAGTGCCTTCAACTTTGCATCAAGTGCTGAAGTTCCCGACACCTTGGGGAATCAGAGAGATCAAAGGTGACCAGGAGAATGCTCGATCGTATCACCAGAGTATCCTAAAGGAAAAAATGCCCACTTATAGCAATTACAAAACCACTTCCCACAAGGCATACTGAGGAGCCGGAAGTGGAAAAATTGGATGAGGTACCCTTAATACCTGGAGAGCTGGGGAAGACCTCAAAGTTGGTCAAGGCTGAAGGAAGGCATACACCAAAGACTAATCGACTTTCTGAGGTCTAATGTTGAATGCATCGCATAGTCCCATGTGGATATGCTAGGTATAGACCCGTAAGTCATAGTGTATAGACTACAATTGGATCCAACATACTCGGCGGTCAAGCAGAAAAGGAGAAACTTCACACCAGAGCGAGACGCCATCATCAATGATGAGGTTAAGAACCTCCTTATGGTCGGGTTTTTCAGAGAGGTCCACTATCCAGATTGGCTAGAAAACGTCGTTGTGGTCCGCAAGAAGAACGACAAGTGGAGGGTCTGCATAGACTTTACATATCTTAATAAATCGGGCCCAAAGGATCCCTTCCCTCTGCCTCACATAGATAAGCTGGTGGACGCAACGGCAGGGCATCAACTGATGAGTTTCATGGATGCATTCTCCGAGTACAACCATATTCTCATGCAGCCGGACGACCAGGAAAAGACTTCCTTCATGACTTCACGAGGGATCTACTCCTACAAGGTAATGCCCTTGGGCTGAAAAACGCAGGATCCACCTACAAAAGATTGGTTAACATAATTTTTGCGGACCAAATTGGCCAAACCATGGAAGTCTACATAGACGACATGCTGGTCAAATCTCTGGAAGCAGAAGATCACATAACCCACTTACAACTAGCCTTTTCTACACTAAGAAAGTATGACATGAAACTCAATCCCTCATAGTGCTCGTTTGGAGTAAACTCCGGGAAATTTTTGGGGGTACATAGTCACACACAGAGGGATTAAAGAAAACCCAAAGCAAATCAGGGTGATTCATGCGTTCCCCTCACCCAAGACTTCACGAGACGTGCAAAAACTGACTGGAAGGATGGCACATTTGAGCAGATTCATATCCAGGCTGTCAGAGAAGTCTCACGCATTCTTTTAAACCCTCAATTTCACTGAGAAATTTGTGTGGAACTAAAGAGCAGAAGACGCTCTGGTCAAGCTCAAAGAGTACCTCACCATGTCGCCTCTTCTCTCTAAGCCCCAAGACGGAGAACCGTTGCTCCTCTAACTAGTGGTCTCTGAGCATGGCGTAAGCGCCGTCTTGGTCAGCGTTCAGTCTACTACGTGACCAAGTCTCTCCTAGACACGAAAACTTGCTACAATCATTTGGAGAAGCTAGCCCTCTATTGGGAGTAATTTGAGCCTTGAGAATTCCCCCTGGTTCGAATGAAGTACAACAGTACGACCATAAGGTAGGGGAATGCCTAGAAGCAGGAAGCCAGACGCCCTGTCGAGCAAGAAGCATGATGCCCTAACAAGGCCAGAAGCCCGAAGCCAGCCGCCATTATTTGATGTTTATGTTACCAATTAAATAAGTAGATAATTATGTATATTTATTAGATAATTGTGATATCTACTAGTTTGAAGGAGAATAACGATGAACTCCATATATATATATAAAGCTTAGGGGTTAGGAGAAGAAATCCGAAAAAACCTTAGGCTTAAGAGAATAATATACATGTCTTTTTATCTCTTTTGCTTGGATCGTAAACACCAAACCTGCATACTCATTGTCTTCCTGCTTCCGTACTCCTTTCTAAAGAACATCCCAAAATCATCCATAACAGTTGGCGCTAAAAGGAGGGAAACTCTCATCAAAAAACTACGTGAAAATGGTTGTAGACAACCATGACACCGTAAACATCACACCTGCACGAGCAGAGCTCACCTACGAAGAGATGCGATCTCAACTGGAGACCTTGCGGACTTGACTAGGTGAGATGGAACAACTTCGAAGGGATCAAACTCCATTGGAGCCGAGGCCGCAACCATAGAGCTGCAAGCTTTGAGACAACAAAAGGAGGTTTATACCAAGATGCTTCAGGAGAACGCACAACGCCTGCAACAACTCGAATTGGAGAAAAAAGCTCTCAGGGAAACAAACTCAACCTTAATGGCTAATCAAGCTGTGGGTCAGAGGTTCAGGGTTCACGTACCCCGGATGCCAACTCTGGAAACTCCTTTAACCAATAACACTGGAGAGAAAAAGGAGGTCAAACGGCGACTGGGGACTAGGGGAACCAGGATCCAAGTCAGGAGCAAGGTGACCCCATGGAAGTAGAAGGACAACAAGCCGCAAGCCACGTCCGAATCAGATGTTCTCTGACAAGTTTGAAGCTTTGCAATCAGTAATCAAACATCTTTCAGGTTTTTCAATTCTTCTTAGGAAAATTGCCTCAAGCTCTTATGCGAACACTCCTTTCACAGACGAGATTGCACTTGTTGACATGCCTACGAAGTTCACCTTCCATTTTATCAAGCCATATGACGGGACTTCTGATCCGGATAACCATATCGCGCAATACAGGCAGAAAATGCTTACCGTGGTGATTCAGAAAGAACATAGGGAAGCCGCTATGTGCAAGGGGTTTAGACCCAGCTTGACTGCTGCCGCCATACAATGCTACATCACGATTCCAACAAGAACCGTGGGATTCTTCGCACATCTAACGAACTTGTTCATAGAGCATTTCGCCAGCAGTAGGGTGACCCCCAAGTCGTCTGACAATCTTTATGAGATCAAGCAACGCAAGGCGAGACCTCTTTGAAGCTATGTGTAGTGCTTCAACAATCAAAAGGTTACAATACCAAATTGCAGCGTGGTCGCCACCGTTTCTGCCTTCAAAAGAGGACTCCTCCCTGAGGGGGATCTGTACAAGGAGTTGACCAAGTACCAATGGAAGATAATGGAGGATGTACTTGCTCGTCCCCAGGCGCAGATCAAATGAGAAGAAGATTTGCTTGCTAGGTAAGAATCTCGGGTCATGAGGACCGAGAAGACATTTAGGGACGACAAGCCCTATCAAAGACCTTCTGGAGAAAGTGGAGCGGAAGGAGCCAAAGGAGGGCATAGACCTTTGGGAAAGCCCGATGCTAGCAGATTTCCCGCAACAAACACCTGGCTCGATATATCGAGTCTATCAATATCGAGAGTGGAATTGGTGGGAGTCTTGAAGGAGATGAGAGATCAAGTCAGATTGGCCTAGAAGATGTGATCACCTGATCATCGTCGGAATCTCAACAAATGGTATGACTTCCACAATGACCATGGTCACAGAACGGATGACTGCATATCCCTAAGGCTAGAAGTCAATGAATTTATCAAGAAAGGGCACTTGCGAGAGTTTCTCTCTAACAGGACCAAGGAGTATCTAAGTAACCAAGAAGAAGGCGTCCCGGCAGGCCGCCAAGCTCCAGATTCTCTAAGACACAATTGAGTGATCAATGTAATATCCGGAGGATATGAAGTTAGCAGGATCACACATGTTGCCGAAAAGAAAAGCATAAGGATCGCAAAAGCAATTATGGCGTCACAGAAGCCAAGTGTCAAGGGCATAACCAAGAGGCCATAAGCTTCACGAGTGAGGAACAAGACAAAGTTCTAACTCTGCATCATGACGCCCTAGTTGTTTCCTTATCAGTAGCAAATTGTTTGGTGAAGAGAGTACTCATCGACAATGGAAGTTCTACAAACGTGCTATTCTTGGGGGCATACACGGATCTAGGGCTAACCTCAGAAGAACTAACCAAGAAGGTCACGCCATTAGTAGGTTTCAGTGGAGAAGTCAAGCAGACTGTCGGAGAAATAGCGCTACCAATTTGTGCCAGAGGAATAACCTTATCCACTAAGTTTTCTGTTATAAATGGCCCCACTACCTATAAAATGATCATGGGCAGACCCTAGATACACGAGATGAGAGCAGTTCCGTCAATTTTGCATCAAGTGCTGAAGTTCCCAACATCTTGGGTAATCAGAGAAGTCAAAGGTGATCACGAGAACGTCCGATCGTGCTACCAGAATACTCGGAAAGGGAAGACATTCCCCTTGTAGCAATTACAAAAGCAATTTCCTGCAAAACATACTGAGGACCCGGAAGTGGAGCAGCCAGACGAGATACCCCTAATATATGGAGAGTCGGGGAAGAGTCTAAAAGTGGGGTCAAGGCTAGAAGAAGGCATACACCAAAGCATGGTCCCATGTGGATATGCCAGGTATAACGTCATAGTACACAGACTACAAGTGGATCCAAAATACCCAACAGTCAAGCAGAAAAGAAGGAAGTTCGCACCTTAACGAGATGCTATCATCAACAATGAAGTAAAAAACCTCCTTGCGGCTAGGTTCATCAAAGAGGTCCACTACCCGGATTGGCTACCAAATGTCGTCGTGGTCCAGAAGAAGAACGGCAAGTAGAGGGTTTGTATTGATTTCGCATATCTTAACAAATCATGCCCGAAAGACCCTTTCCCCTTCCCTCATATAGAAATTTGGTGGATGCTACGGAAGGACACTGGTTGATGAGCTTAATGGATGCTTTCTCTGGATACAACCAGATACTTATGCACCACGACGACCAGGAGAAGACTTTCTTCATGACGCCGCGAGGAATTTACTGCTACAAAGTGATGTCTTTCAATTTAAAAAACGCAGGATCTACCTTTTAGAGACTAGTCAACATGATGTTCGCAGACCAAATCGGCCAGACCATGGAAGTCTTTATTGACGACATGCTGGTCAAGTTCTGGAGGCGGAAGACCACATCGCCCACCTTAACTAGCATTCTCTACGCTAAGGAACTATAACATGAATCTCAATCCTTCTAAATGTTTATTCGGAGTGAGCTCTGGGAAAGTTTTGGGGTACATAGTCATGTACAGAGGGATCAAGGCGAATCCAGACCAAATCATGGCGATTCACACAATTCCCTCACCCAAGACTCCACGAGACGTGCAAAAGCTGATGGGAAGAATGGTAGCCTTAAGCAGATTCATATCAAGGCTGTCGGACAAGTCCAACACATTCTTTGAAGCCCTTAAGTTCACCTAGAAATTCGTGTGCAATCAAAAAGCAGAGGATGCTTTGATCAAGCTCAAATAATATTTCACCACACTGCCTATTCTCTCTAGGCCATGAGATGGAGAGCCTCTGCTCCTTTACCTAGCAGTTTCTGAGCATATTGTAAGTGTTGTCTTGGTTAGGGAGGAAGGGAGAAACCAACATCCTGTGTACTACGTAAGCAAGTCTCTTTTAGATACCGAAACCCTCTATAGCCATTTGGAGAAGGTTGCTCTCGCCTTAGTCATCTCGACCAGTAAGCTGTGTCCTTACTTCCAGACTCACCCAGTGGTAGTCGTCACGTCATTTCCCATCAAGTATGTACTCCACAAACCAGAGGTATCCGAAAGATTAACCAAATGGGCAGTGGAACTAGGAGAGTATGACGTAATCTTCCACCCTGACATGATGATGAAATCGCAAGTCTTGGCGATATTCGTAGTTGAATTCTCCCCACCGATGATACCTGCAGCAGAAGATGAAGTCAAGATCCAACAAGAAAATAAGAGCGAAGGAGAATGGACGCTCTACGTAGATGGATCTAGTAACATACGAGGAGCCGGAGTAGGCCTCGTGCTCATCTCACTAAAAGGAGAAGTCGCATCAAGGGAAGTAAGCTGCAACTTCAAAGAAAAAAACAAAAGCGAATATGAAGCCTTAATCACATGACTCAGTTTAGCAAAAGACTTGGGAATAGAGAACCTACGGGTCTTCAATGATTCCCAACAAATTGTAAGGCAAACGCAAGGCGATTATTAAGCGAAAGATGCCAACATGACCAAGTATCTGGCCATAGCCAAGAAGCTTCTCAGCTCATTTAAAGCATGCAAGCTCACGCAGATCCCTAGGGAACTCACACGCGGATGCCTTTGCCAACTTAGCCTCTACCTAAAAAACATGGAGCCTATCAGCGTGCCCTTCCTTGTGCTCCTGTGGCCAGCTACTGATGAAGATGCAAAAGAACTTCAAGTCTTCAACGTCGAAGAAGAAGAAACGTGGATGGATCCCCTAATTTCTTATCTAATAGACGTCGTCCTGCCTAACATAAGGAGTGAATGCCGCAAGATTGAAAGGCAAGCATCCCGTTATTGTATAATTCGAGGAATACTTTACAAAATATCCTTCTCAGGACCCTACCTTAAGTGCGTAAAGCCAGAGGACGCTGATTTGGTCCTTAAGGAACTACACGAAGGAGAATGCGGATCTCACTCCAGCGGAAAAAGCCTAGTACTCAGACCCAATTGGGCAGAATACTACTAGCCAACCATGGCCAACGACGCCCTCCAGATGGCCAAATACTGCAATAATTGCCAAAGACATGCGCAAGTATCCAAGCTACCTCCTCAAAACCTCAAATCTTTCAGTTCCCCTTCGCCATGTATGAAGTGGGGGATGGACATTGTATGAAAATTCCCAAAGGCCCCTTGTCAGTTGGAATACCTCCTGGTAGTGACGGATTACTTTTCCAAGTGGGTAGTGGCAAAAGCTCTAAGCAAGATTACAGATCTCCACATCAAAAGGTTCCTTTGGAAAAATGTGGTGACACGATTCGAAGTTCTCCAGGAAATAGTGACGGATAACAACCCACAACTCACAAGCAAAAACTTCAAGAAGTTTTGCAAAGACCTGGGCATAAAGTTAAGCTTCGTCACCCCAAGACATCTGCAGTCTAATGGGCAGGCCGAATCAACAAAAAAACCATGGTGAGTCTCCTAAAGAAGCGCTTGGATCAAGGCGCAAACAACTGGGTTGAAGAGCTTCCAACCACCCTATGTGCCTGACGAACCAACATCATGACCGCAACAGGGGAAACACCCTTCGCCTTGGTTTACGGATCAGAGGCAGTGCCCTACTGAGGTCAGCATCCCTACGGCCAGGACAGAGCTTCTGACTCCAAGAGACAACGAAGAAGTGATGGCCTTGTCTCTAGATCTCCTTGAAAAAAGAGAAGCCACGAGAGTAAGAGGTTGGAAATATCAGCAGGAAATAGCACAAAACTACAACAAGAAGGTGCGGACCAGAACGTTTCAGCAAGGCGAATGGGTGTTATGCCGAGTCTCGATAATACTCGGGATAAGGCCGCAGGCAAGATCGCACCTGGCTGGGAAGGACCATACCAAATCGTAGAAGTCAGAGGGTCAATGACATACAAGTTACAAGATAGGTACAAAAACATACAGCCAAATAGCTGGAACGCGTTACACCTAAAATCTTGCTTCTTCTAAAGAATACTTCTGGCCAAGACGACCGCATACCAGATACGTTCTTTTTTGCCTTCGATGTTTGATTTCTTTTACATTTTTCTTTTTGTAATCATGTTGCGTCTATGGACGGATATCCCTCAATAAAATAGTTGTCTTCTCAAAGAAAGTCAGCCAAAGCAGGGGCAAATAAGTTTGATAACTATTCCTCATTATAAGAGTAATACAAACAACGTACCCTTCCAAAATGCAAGAGAAACGCTTATTCCTGCTTAACAGAAAGTGGCCCATCATAAAGCAGAGTGCTGAGCAGGAAGCAAAATACTTTAACCTTCCTTACCAGGTCATAACAAAAGCGAAAAGCTGTATGGCCTGAGCATAGGAGCGTCACCTACACCTGCTTACCCAGACGTGGGAAGCAAAAGAAAAGACTGGCAGTTGGGTCTCTTTGCGGGGAAGAACCATATCAGCAAAATAAATGACTGATAGTGGCTTCATTGCAAGAAGCAGAATGCAGCAAAAGCAAGTGGTTACCTCCAGATTGCAGAATGCCAAAAAGCAAGTGGTTACCTCCGGGTAGCAGAATTCCAAAAAGCAAGTGGTTACCTCCTGGTAGCAGAATACCAAAAAGCTAGTGGCTACCTCCGGGTAGCAGAATGAAAAAAAGCAAGTGGGTACCTTCGGGTAGCAGAATGCCAAAAAGCAAGTGGTTACCTATGGGTAGCAGAATGCCAAAAAGCAAGTGGATACCTTTGAGTAGCAGAATGCCAAAAAGCAAGTGGTTACCTCCGGGTAGCAGAATGCCAAAAATTCGAAAGCTACTTCCGGGTAGTAGAACACTGAGGGCTAGTAGTTGCCTAAGTGGAGGAAAAATATGCTCAAAAGCCTAAATATTGTCCAAAGACAAGGAATAGGATCTCGAAAAAAAAAGAAAAAAAGAGGATAACGAATTCTCCTAAGGCGCAACGAAAGCCAAAGGCCAAACAACCAAGACGTCGAAAAGCAAAAGGCTTACAATGCCCAGACGTTGAGTGTTATCTTTATATCCTAACTAATAGCTTGTTTAAGTAGAAGGTAAAAAGGATTAAAGGAACACATAACACCCATAAAAAGGCTACAAAGGGCCAAAACATGAGTTTAAAGCCCCGAAGGGTAGATCAAAGCCAAGGCCAAGAAGGCCACAAAAGAGTGAAGGCTACTAAGGCCATAAAAAGTCTTAAACAAGACCACAAGAGGCAGAACTAGGCCCACGCAGGGGAAGAAGAGTTCTTTACGTTGGTCTGTGAGTCTATGGCAGTCTTACCAGAGTTGGCAGGAGGAATCTCTGGCTCATCTTCAAAGGTGGGAGCAGGAAGATGTGGTTCTTCTCCCTCTGTCGTCGCCACCATCTTTTAATTCTCAAATTACTCTGCCAGGTCCCAGGACTTTGTCTCCCCTTCAAGATAATCTCTGGCCATCTCCCAGCGGCCATTGATCTTGGCACCACTCATGGCCATGGTCATCTCCTCTGCAAATGTGGTCGCCTTCGCCTTCAGACCAACAACCTCTTGCTCCAGGAGCGTCTTCTTTTCCGTCAAGGAGAGAACCTTTTCTTTTGCCTTCTTGTTCTGAGACTCCAACTCACGGGCCAACCCCTTCATCTCCCTCAGGTCCTTCTCCAGGCCAGCAAACCTATCCTTCTCCGCTTTCATCTTGGCAAGGTAGTCTTCCACCTGGGACTTTTCAGAAGAAACCACTTCCGTGGCGTTTTGATCTTTAGCATGGAAGAGCGAGGTAGCTAGCTGAAGAACAAAGAAAAGGAAGGTTAGCCGAAAACAAAGGACCAATCAAAGGTCAAGGGCAGATTGATTACCTTAATCATCCCTTTCTAGACATGGTCAAGGATCCCTAGATTATCAAAGTTGGGATGGCTGAAGGGAATCAAAGGGAAAACAGAGCTTTTCAGGTGCTCCAGAGCACCGTCAAGATCTCCAACAAAGGAGGAGGAGACCTTGGCAGGGATACTCTTCTGCTTCTTGGTGGAGGCCGAAGCCCTCTGGGTGCCCTTCCTTTTGGACCCAATAGAAGGAGACTCCGAGATCTCCACCACCTTTGGAGTCTTGCTCCCTGATTTCAGCTTAGCTTTCCTCCCTTCCTGAGCCCTCTTGAAATCCTCCAGCGCCTTGGATCCGGATCATGCCATATTCCCTACAAAGCGAAAAGAAGTCAACAAAGATAAAATTAGAAGCAAAGTAGAAAGTAGAAAGCAAACCTCTGATGCTGCTTTGCCCTAATGCTTCTTCACTCAACAAGAAAGGGATACTCCTCTCTTCAACCGGAATCTCCCAAGCCTCCTCAGCACCCTCCTTGCCATCTTTTGACTTTTCCACTGATACCTTTACAAAAAGCAGAAAGTCACAAGGATTAGCATCTGGTCCAGACGTCATAAAAAGGGAAAACATCCTAGACCTACCAGTAAACTTGCAGAGGGTAGAAATGCCAGGCGTCAACCCGACTTTCATAAAAATAAATCTTTGCGCTTAATTCTTTGCAAATGTGGCTCCCTTCCTCTCACTTTTTTTCTAACTCCTTTACCATAGGAGCACCAGCCCGAGGGTGGAAATAGTATCTGCCTTCACCAGGAGAGACAAGAGAGAAGTAATAAGTGTAGAGAAGCTCGTTGTTGCCCAGATCTAGCCAATGGAATTCGTTGAGGACCTGAACAACAATGAGAATCCTCCAAGAAGGTGGGCTCATCTGAGAGGGGCAAATACCGAAGTGCTCCGAGACCTTCATCACCAGAGCTGGTATCATACCCCTGA
This sequence comes from Anastatica hierochuntica, assembly GCA_900406275.1. NCBI lineage: Eukaryota > Viridiplantae > Streptophyta > Magnoliopsida > Brassicales > Brassicaceae > Anastatica > Anastatica hierochuntica. The sequence goes on along the minus strand of OVAN01006815.1, from coordinate 5,179 downwards.
TTCCAGCCTCCAAGTAACCTTCATACATTGCAATCTCATCCCCGAGATTCTCAAAAGCCCTCTCGTTGTCGTTGTCCACCCGCAATCTCTAACCCTCTTCAAGAGGGTATTGCTGCTTCTAAGCCTCAAGAAGCTTAGAGTCGATGGAGGAAAAGGGGCCCAGTTTCAGAAGACTAGGACCCTAGTAGTACGAAGGGGTCTCGCGGTGACATCTTGGATCTCTAGGTCCTCTGAAGATCCTTCAACCTCAAAAGAGGGACTAGTCCTGATCAGGTGCCTTTTCCAGACCCGGGCACCAACGGATGATGAGACTTCTGGTGAGAATTCTTCAACAGAGCTAGACATTGTGACCTGAGAAGGTTTGGGTTTTCAAATCTAGGGTTCGAAAAGGGGCAAGAAACCTTAACGATATCCTTTGGATCCTAGCCTAAAAGAAGAAAAAAGAAGAAGGAGTAAGAGATTCTATTTTGAGATCTTGTATGGGACAGAGCTTGAGTATGGATTCCAAAAGGAAGCTTTTCGCAAGAAAAGGAAAGAGAATGGAGAGAAAAGGCAATAATGAAGAAAAGAAATCAAAGTGTTGAAGAAGAAAGAGAAAGAGGCGGAGCTAAGCTATATGCGCGTAATGATTAGACAGCACGAATCTCAGAGCAATCTCTCCCTTTTCTTTAAAAATTCTAACGGAACCTAAATGGACGGTCGAGATCTTTGCAATAGTTCCCAAGATTTCCCATCAAGTTGCGATTTTGAAATTCAAAAGTCCTGAAGCCAGAAGCAAGACGTCGAGAGGCAGTAGGAACCTCCTGCAGAAATCACAATCGCAGTCAACGATACTTCGGCTAGGAGCAAGCAGACATCCAAGGATTTCAAAGAGGCAGGTATTCATACGAACGAATGGCCAAACAACATGTGGCTTCCTGCGAAAGCAACGAGGGAAGCATGTTATTCCCTAGCTTTGGGAGTAATTTGAACCTGCACAATAAGGGGCACACTGTTGGGAGTAATTTGAGCCTTGGAAATTCCTCCTAGTTCGAATGGAGTACAACACTAAGGCCATAAGGCAGGAGAATGCCCAGAAGCAGGAAGACAGACGCCCTTGCGAAGCAAGAAGCCGTATGCCATAGCAAGGCCAGAAACATGAAGCCAACCGCCATTATTTGATGTTTATCTTACCAATTAAATAAGTAGATAATTATGTATATTTGTTAGATAATTGTGATATCTCCTAGTTTGAAGCAGATAATTATGAACTCCATGTATGAATATAAAGCTTAGGGGTTAGGAGAAGAAATCCGGAAAAACCCTAGGCTTTAGAGAATAATATACACGTCTTTTCATCTCTTTTGCTTGAATCTTAAACACCAAACTTCATACTCATTTTCTTCCAACTTCCGTAGTGCTTTCTAAAGAACATCCCAAAATCACCCATAACACTTTCACCCTGGTCATGTCGGCTAGAAAATTGCGCCTTTATTCCCAGGCTCACCCCGTGTTAGTGGTCACGTCGTTCCCCACTAAATTCATACTCCACAAGCCATAAGTGTCCTGAAGACTAGCCAAGTGGGCACTCGAATTGGGGGAGTACGACGTGATCTTCCGCCCTGCCACAACGATCAAGCCGCAAGTATTGGCTGACTTCATAGCAGAATTCTCCCCACCGATGATCCCTGGGGTAGAAGAAGAAGTCAGGATCCAACAAAAAAGTAAGGTCGAAGGAGAATGGACGCTTGACATGGATGGATCGAGTAACATACGGGGAGCAGGAGTAGGCCTTGTGCTCATCTCACCAAGCGGAGAAGTAGCATCGAGAGTGGTAAGGTGCAACTTTATGGCCATTAACAATAAAAGTGAGTATGAAGCCTTAATCGTAGGACTCAGCTTAGCAAAATAATTGGGGATAGAGAACTTGCGTGTCTACATTGATTCCCAACTAATCGTAAGCCAGACGCAAGGCAGCTACCAAGCTAAAGACGCCAGCATGACCAAGTATTTGGCCATAGCCAAGAAGCTTATTAGCTCATTCAAGGCATGCAAACTAACACAAATCCTCATGGAGCATAACTCGCACGCAGACGCCCTGGCCAACCTGTCCCCTGCCTTAAAAACCATGGAGCCAATTAGCATACCCCTGCTTGTACTCCAAGGGACGACCACTAATGAAGATGCAGACTGGTTCACGTCTATAACATCAAAGAAAAAGGAACATGGATAAGTCCCATTATATTTTATTTAAGGGATGATGTCCTGCCCGATAAAAGAAGTGAATGCCGCAAGATCAAGAGGCAAGTGTCGTCCAAGGGAAACTTTATAGAAGACAATTTTCAGGACCTTAGCTAATATGCATAATGACAGAAGATGTTGATCTCCTCCTCAAGGAATTGCATGAAGGCGAATGCGGATCTCACTCTTGGAGAAAAAGTCCGGTGCTAAGAGCCAAGAGAACAGGGTATTACTGGCCAACCATGGCCAACGACGCCCTCCATATGGAAAATACTGCGACAAGTACCAAAGAAATGCGCAAGTATACAAACTACCTCCTTAAAATCTCAAGTCCATCAACTTCCCCTGGCCATTTATGAAGTGGGGAATGGACTTTGTAGGGAAATTCTCAAAGGCCCCAGGCTAGCTGGAATACCTATTAGTAGTAACAGATTACTTCTCTAAGTGAATAGAGGCAAAAGCCTTGAGCAAGATCATGGTCGTTCAAATCAAGAGGTTCCTTTGGAAGACCGTGGTGACACGATTTGGATTACCTAAAGTAATAGTGACAGATAATGCCCCACAATTCACAAGCAAAAACTTCAAAAAGTTTTGTGAAGATTGGGGCATAAAGCTTCGCTTCGTTACGCCAAGGCACCCACAATCTAATGGGCAAGCTGAATCTACAAACAAAATCGTTGCAAGCCTCTTAAAGAAACGGTTAGACGAAGCCCAAGGCATCTGGGTCGAAGAACTACAAGCCACGCTATGGGCCTGTACCACCATCAAGACGACAACTAGGGAAACACCATTCTCATTGGTCTACAGATTAGAGGCAGTATCCCCTGCTGAAGTCAGCATCCCTACAGCCCGGAAACTTCTAACACCAAGAGAGAATGAAGAGCTAATGACTTTGTCTCTGGACCTCCTAGACGAAAAAAGGGAAGCCGCAAGAATTAGAAACTAGAGACACCAGCAGGAAGTAGCACGTAGCTACAACAAAAAGGTTCAGACCCGGACGTTTCAGCAAAGCGAATGGGTATTACGCCGAGTTTTTGACAATACCTGAGACAAAGCTTCATTCAAAGTCGCACCTGGCTGGGAAGGGCAATACCAGATCGTAGAAGTGAAAGGGTTAGAAGCATACAAGTTACAAGATAGGTACAGAAAAGTACAACCCGACAGCTGGAACGCGTTACACCTAAAATCTTACTTCTTCTGAAGAATGCTTCTAGCACAGACGACCGAACATAAGATACTTCTTTTGGCCTTAGTTTTTTAAATTTCTTTTATATATTTTAATTTTTAATCCTGCTGCATCTACGAACGAATCTTTATCAATAAAATAGTTGTTTTCTTATAAAAAAAATCGATAAAAGTACGGGGCAAATAAGTTGAATGAGTATTTCTCACTGCAAGATTAGTATAAACAACATACCCTTACAAAAATAAAGCGAAAGGCTTCTAACTCTGCTTAAACAAGGGGAAAAAATGCCCAACCGAAAGCAAGAGTAAAAACTGCTTACTTCTGCGTACCAGACAGTGGGACACCAGGGTGTCGAGTGCTGAGCAGGAAGCAAAACTGCTTACCCGTGTTTACCAGGTCATAATAAAATCAAAAGCACTATCGCCTGAGCATGGAGAATCATTTACAAGCTACTCACCCAGACTTGGGAAGCAAAAAATTCTGGCAGCGTATCTATCTGCGGGGAAGATTTGTGCCAGGAAAATCAATAAGACTGATAGTGGCTTTACTGCAGGAAGCAGAACACAACAAATCTTTGATAGTGGCCACCTAAGTGGGGGCATAATGCAAATAAAATCTCGAGTATTGTCCAAGGACAAGGAGTAGGGTCAATGAAAGAGAGGGAAAATTGGTATACTCCAAGCCCACAACTCGTAATCCTTTGAGAATACAGCAGGAAGCCAGAGGTCGAGCAACTGCATTCAAGATGCCGAGTGGCAGAAGATTTGCAAAAGCAAAATGCTAAGTGACTAAAGCTAGAAGATCTTGGCCTAGGGGCTCCAAGCCAAAAGCCAGAAGATAATGGCCTAGGCAAAATGCCAAATGCAAAAAATGTTATCTCGAAATCCTAGCAAGTGGCTTATTCAAGCAGATGGCAAAAGGAGGATTATAGAAACATAAAAGCTTTCATAAAAAGGCTACGAAAGGCCAAAGTACAAGTTTTAAGCCCCGAAGGGCACATAAAATTCAAGGCCTCAAAGGTCATAAAAGTCTTAACAAAGCCCTCAAGGGGCAGATCTTGGCCCACACAAGGGCATATCATCAATAAAAATGAGATTAAACCTCTGAAGGGGGAGAGCAGCTTGTTTCTTGGTTCTTGAGAAGAGGGCTAGGTAGCAGAAGGATCTAGGGAAGGCGACTTCTTCACGTTGGCGTCCGAGTCTATGGCGGCCTTGTTCTTCCACCTCCTCTATCGCCACTACCTTGTAATTCTTGAACTCTTCCGCTAGATTCCAGGAATCCATATCCCCCTTGAGCCAGTCTTGGGCGATCTCCTAGCGGCCGATGATCTTGGCGCCACTGATTGCCATGGTTTTCTTCTCATTAAATGTCGCCACCTTTGCCTTCAGGTCGGCAATCTCCTGCTCTAGAAGCGCCCTTCCTTTTGTAATCTTGAGGACCTTCTCCTCCGCTTTCTGGTTCTGAGACTCCAGTCCGCGGGTCAGCTCCTTCAGCTCCCTCAGCTCTTTTTCCATGCCAGCAGTCCTATCCTTCTCCTTCTTCAGTTTGAGGTGGTAGTTCTCCACCATAGCCTTCCCGGAAGAAGCCACCTCATTGGCGATAAAGTCTTTGGCATGGTTGAGAAAGGCAGCCAACAAAAATCAAGCATAAGAGGAAGTAGTGTTAGTAAGAGTTAAAAGTAGTAAGCAGGTTCTAGGGGCAAGCCGATATTGGGGTCAAAAGCTGTCTCGACGAGATCAATGCCTGAAAAGGGTCTCGGAAACAATGTTTCCT
>OVAN01006814.1:0-20630 GCA_900406275.1 Anastatica hierochuntica | reverse complement strand
AGCCCACGAAGATCTATATAAAGGACGCAAGGATGATGGTTGAAGGAGAGAGACTTTTCATATACAGAACTTTTTTTCACCGCAAAGCACTTAGAAAAAACTAGGGTTCTTACTTCGTTTTCATTAGCGAGCTGCGTCTCAACTAGGTTACGAGTCTACGTTGTAGTTCTAGGTAATCGTCATCAACAGNCTTAACACCGGTTGCGCACGCTCCGATCATGAATTCGAATAAGATCCCTTAACTTTCTTTGTTATCTGTGTCTTTCGAATCGTTCTTCATTTATGTTTTTCGCTTACTCTTGATTCGCTTTCAAACTCATTTTGTATTCGTTCACGTTAACCTATTTTACAAATCTTATTACTTTACCACCGTTAAATGCATGTCACTTCGCAATCTGTTTCGTATTAATTCACTTTCGTTATCAACTTGTTTCGTTTCGTAATATGTTTATCTTTTAGTTTCGTATCTCTTATTTACTAACTTTTTCACTCACTGCTTGATCAGTCGATCTTTGGCTACAGAGAGTCCGTGAACCACATAACATTTACAGTGAGAATTTCGGTTCCCACAATTAATGGCCAATATTAGCCAATGATGCAAACGATGTTAGATACATGCTCAAGTGTGTAAGCTACTCCCGAAGACCAGAGATCAATAAGCGCGTCATGGCCCTTCGCAAAGTGGGGCATGAATATTGTCGGGAAGTTCCCTAAGGCGCCATCGCAAAAGGTTTTCATATCAGTAATGATGGATTATTTCACAAAATAGGTGGAAGCAAAAGCATTGAGCTAGATTACAGACGTCCAAATACAAAGTTTCCTATGGAAAAGAATCATTTGCAGATTTGGAGTTCCCCATGAGATTGTCAGAGGAAAAGGGCTCCAATTCATAAGAAATGACTTTAGGGATTTCTATTAAACATGGGAAATTAAGCTCATCTTCCCCGCGCCTCGCCACCATCAGTCAAATGGTCAATTGAATCAACTAAAAAGACAATCATCAACATGCTAAAGAAGAAGCTACAAGCAAAGAAATGACTATTGGTCAATGAACTTCCTGGTGTACTATGGGCATACCAACGGCTACCAAATCAACAATAGGCAAAACTCCTTACTCTATGGTCTACGACACAGAGGCAGTTATTCTTGCAGAAATAAGCGTAAAGATAACCAAGACTCTTTGCCACAACGAAGAAACCAACGATAATATGATAGCCCTGGACCTGGACCTAATTGAAGAAAGGATGGAGGTCGTCATGGTGCAAAATTGGTGCTACCAACATGAAATGAGCAGGAGTTACAACAGAAAGGTCAGAAAACGAACTTTCCAACAGGGGGATTGGGTCCTTAGAAGAATGTTCGATAACACCAAAGACAAAACCACAATGGAACTGATCCCAAATTAGGAAGGGCCTAACAAAATCATTGACGTGCGTAACGCATGAGCTTACAAGCTGCAAGAAAGGCATGGAAGATAACAGCCAAACAGCTGGAACACCCTCCACCCAAAAAGTACGACTTCTAGGTAAAACAGGCTTTGCATCCGCCTTTGTTTTTTCTTGCCACCCAATGGCTTTTTTTTAAATTCGATTATGTAATGAAAGCTACTAGCTATTCTTTTGCAAAAAGAAACTACGGGTCTTGAAATACATTCTTGAAGAAAAGAAAATAATTACTCACACATTTTAAGAAACACTTGTGACTTTTTCCTTTGGGGGGAAAACTCCAAGGATGTAAACTAAGGCTACGTGCCCACCTAGGCCATTTTTCCACTAAAGCTACATGCCCATCAAAATCCATGTATTGCGGACAACGGGCAAGCTCCTCACCATGGTCCATGTAATGCAGATAAGTTCCTAACCATGGTTGATACAATGCATCCTAACTGTGCGACTTAGTAAAGCTTATAGAACATGTGCACCCCAGTCAATTCTATTATGCCACCAATATTGTATGCGCCTAGCGCAAAGAGTAAAATCGAAGGTACCTTAAAAGGCTACGTACCCAAGGGACAATGTTTCCACCAAGGCTCATGTGCCCACATGCTTATCACCCATCGAGTTAACGAAACTCACTAAAGGCCAGTACCGCTGATCGCGGAATCTGGCCCAAGGGCCATGAGTTCACCTAAGGCCCGTGTGCTCATAGGCCTAGTGCCCACCAAGTCCATGAAAAATCATTTTAACTAACGCTTACCAATGCTTAGAAAATTTGGTCACAGAAAATAAACTATAGGTTTATGCATTCAAAAAGAGAAGAAAAGTGCAAGTTACAACTAAATAAATAGAGTTGTAATCCATACAACCATGGCTTCAAAGAAGGAAAAGAAATACATCATTCCACCTTAGATTCTGGAGTTATACCCGATGGAACAGCAGCAGATGTCCTATCAGCCAAGAGAGACATCAACGTCGTGGCATAGTCAGGGAGTGGCAATCCATGCTATTTTACCTGCCGCGTGGTCACAGGTTCGTAAGAGGCCTTAATCTACTCTAGGTCTCATTTCAAATGGTTCCCAAAGAGCATGTCATTGGTCATCTTCCAACGAGCAATGGCAAAGGAACTCTCAATATAATATCCACTAGGCTGCGTCTCTGCGTACTCAGCCCTGGTATGAGCACCAACCAGATTCCTGCGAAGGATCGTGGCTGATGCCTCTAGATCTTCAAGTCTCCTGATTGCTTCATTTGCCCTTTAGCGCTCCCTGGCCAACTCCTGCTCCAAGACCCTTAAACAAGATTGAGACTTAGAAACCCTAGATGGATCTTCAGTGTTCCGTTTCTCTTGGATGAAGACATCAATGGCCATCTACAAAAGGAAAAGATCAAACGGAGAATTCATAAGCTAGGGATCAACTACGAAACCAGGGGATGAAGACGAACCTTCATGAGATCGGAATAGAGGTCCCGAGGGAAATGACGTTGATCCTTGATCATGGCGGAAATGTTGTATGAAATTACCCTTTCTCTAAGCAAATACCCTTCTCACGATTTGCCCATTGATTCAACCCTGGACATCTTGGAAGTCGGGGTCAAAAGGATCTCAGCCCTTCTCGAGCATTAGAGCTTGATGCCTCAATGTTACCAGCACCGGAGGGAGGAAGGCCTTGAAGCCTAGCCGCTATTTTTTGGGGGTTATTTGAGTGATTCTTTATGGGAGAGAGAACAAGAAAAAAATTATACAAAAGATCCTTCATTGATGTTAAATAAATCGATTACAATGAGTGTTGTTTAGGGTAATTAAAATCAATCCTTGAATTAGAGTTCTTTCCTTTGTATTTATAGTATTAGGATAAGAATATTTCCATGTTCTTTACGTATAACTTCTAGTTTCGAGTCTATCTATACAATAGGAAATATTTCTATAAATCTATTAGGCTATTATCCTTATCTCTAAGATTCAAATCATATAACGGGGAATATTCACTCAGCCTTACCTCATGGCCTTGGCATGGCTTTGTGCCCTTGGCTAAGTCCTTGGTAAACACATCTAACTAAGGGGGTCATCTATGAGCTCTCGATCTAGCTAAGGCTAGGCTCTGAGGGAATAAAATTACCCCCAACAGTTGTCCCCCACTCTTCATTTCTACGTGTAGAATTTGAAGAGTAGATTCTTTCTTAGGATATTTTTTTAACTTAGCCTTGGTGTAGGATTGGTCGTTGTCGTCAGCGTCGTTGGCCTTTCTCGCTAAGTCTTCATCCTTGGTGAATAACGTTAGCGAGCTGCATTTGTTGATGCATTCTTAGGCCGAAATTCCATAGCGACATATTGATTAGTTCGATTCTGGCCGACCATCATTAGGGTTAGATAGGCGGGAAACTAGAGAGTCTCTACCATTTCAAACTTATAAATTTGTTCTTGTGCCTGATCAAAGATCTCTCCTCTAGAAACCTCCGTCTCCTTCGCATCTTCATGATGTGTACATAATTTAACGCATGCTAGCATTATTTAGTATGTGTTTTAGTTTCATTTAAGTTGTATATAATGCATTTAGGTATTACAATTCATATAGTTTCTAAGTTGAGTCTAGTTTGGGATTATTCACATTTTGCATGCATTTCTTTGCATTTTGTAGGGAATGGATAATGACAAGAAAGAGAGGACTTTGGAACTTGATTCTTGATGCAAATGAGGTGAAGAAAAAGCATTAATCAAGGAAAAATGAAGGAGAATCAATGGAACCAAGAGTGATGCAAAGGAGCAATAAGAGGAGCAAAGAAAAAGCAAAAGACTGCTTATGCATGTGGCTATCGACCATGCAGGTCGATAGTGCATGCATTAGGTCCATAGCCGCATGTGTTAGGAAGTTTGCTACCAAATGCATGCCCCTATCTACGAGACAGGCTGATAGTGGCATGCGTCAAGTCAATAGTGGCATGTGTTTGACTGATTTTCACTTTAGGGCACCCTTCTCTTCCCCCTTCCCTATGAATACTCTCTCTTAGTCTCTAAGAACACTTATGCTACCTAAGCAATAATTTTAGTTTTTTTTTCATGTTTTTAATTATGATTTAAAGATTTGTAAACACTTTGTGCTTGGATCTCTTTAAATCACTTATGCATTTCATTTCTCTCTAAATCATTGTTCTTCCTTGTGCTTCATCTCTTTCTAGTTTCTCCAAGTTTCTTTCTTTCTTACAAAGATTGGATTTTTCTTAGATTTGCTTGTGTTTCTTTACATTCAATCATCTTTTCTCATCTCTTCTCACCTTCTTCTCACTTCAAGCATGGATTTTCAAGAAGCTTTTGACACTTTTTGGTTCTCTATGGGCCTTAGTGAGTAGAACACATTGGATCTTGGATTAGTAGATTAGGGAGTGATTATGTGGTTAGATAACGATGTCTAATGATAGAACGAACTTAGATCTTTATGGTTTAGGTTTTGTTAATGCTAGATCTAAGATAAAAACTAGATCTTGATATGTATGCATTTCACGCCTGAGAGGTGTTCGATGAAATGTCTAGGAGAACCTAAAGTATGCTAAACTTAGCTTAGCCAACAGGAGTTGATTGTTAGGGAGTTTAGTGACTATATGTACTTGTTATTAATAATTCTTAATTGATTTATCATTTGCAAAAAGAGAGAGTTGAGTGAAAGTATCAATATGGAAATGGTCTATTGCCATGAGAGTAGATTAGGCTAGTAATGATTCCATGGTTGTGAGACTTGTTAGCAAAGCTAATGGAACATTGCACCCCTGTCAATCCTAGTACGGGGCTCATAGAAAAACTTAAAGTTGGTCGGTCACAGTAAAGCTAACAAAAACCAATACACAAAGTGTCAAAAGTCTACAAGCCCAGGGACTAAATGTCCAAACAGGCAGGTGTGCTCAGAAGCCTAGTGTCCACCGATTTCACGAAACTCACCAAGGCTTTATGCCAACTAAGGCCTTCTTCCCAATAAGGCTTTATGCTCACTAAGGCCTTGTGCCCACTAAGCCTTTATGACCATAAACCAATGGTCCAATTGATCTATGTAATAAAACATGATCAAATCGAGCCTAGGGCGTGACAATTAAGCGCTTATGAATTCTCAACTCATAAAGTGTAAAATTGGCAAGATCTTGTCTCACAATTCTACAATTTCATAGTCTAACAGTTATGAACCCATGGTTAACTAGGGCTATATGCCCCACAATAAAACTTGTTTACGACAACCACAAACCTTTGGTTCTCTAAGGCCGTGTGCCCCAGAGCTTAGATACAAAATATGAATGTTTATAAATATAATGCCTTAGAGACCCTAGTCCACTAGGGCCATGTGCCCCACGCTTCCTCAAAGATGGATTCAACCATGAAAGATCTTGGATCTACCAAAGCTATGCATCTTTGGGCCTTACCATCGCGTCCAGAGCCAACAGCTAAGAGTGCTTCAACCTTCCAAAGCTACAAGCCCCAAAAATATGAATGTCGCGCCCAAAGAGCAAGAAATCCATGGAACTCAGAAGAGAACACGAGGCGCTTACTAAAAAATGATCTGCCATGGGCCTGACAAGATCAGACATCTAAAAGATGGACCTGGAGTCCATAGTCTGCATATTGAAAGAGAAGTTCGGAGACAATTCAATGCAAACGTATCTATTACAAAGACAGCCGCTGCAATTCACCAAGACCTCATTATTGATTCGGCGTCTCCTCGATATAGTATGTCTACCAAAATAATAGTCTAAGAAGATGATCGAACGTTAAAAGGCAGAGGGAGTGAAAACATCAAGAAGAGGCCAAACAAAAAATAGAATAAAAGCCTTAGGGGCGTACCGAGATTAAAATTTAGGGTCTCAAAGACACAAAGAGTTTCAAGGCCTTTCAGCCGAGAGACGAGTTCGACGGCATGAAGGCCCAAAAGAATTTTAGCACCCACGAAGGAACTCACACAAGGCAAAATATAGCGCTTGTAAAAACCAACACATATAAGTCGAGACGATAATCATCTCGACATATATGCGTTGGTTTTGACCATCGCTATATTTTTCCATAGCGATAGAAGGCTATAGCGACAAGTTTAAAGAATCAATAAAAGATAGAGGAGCCTGCAGATTTTATTACATCATCTGAAAAAGTTCTTAGAGAGGAACAATGACTAGCTAATGCTACAAAGCATCTTCTCAGAAGAATAAAAACTACTGCATTGGGTTTCATCAGTACATCTCGAATGACTATGTTAAGGCGAGAAGCTATACAATACCCTAGAGAACTTTTGCGTAAACTAAGGACGTATCTTCTCCTTGGACCCAGAGTGCCTATCCACAAAAATCAGATCCAGCCCATGAGTTACATCAAATATTCCCATGGGAGATAAGATCAGACCAGATTATAAACACCAGGAACGAAGGTGGAGAAGAAGAACCTAAGGGAGACTCACTGATGTGTTAGTATTTTAATGGTTTTTATTTTGGTTTTTACTTGAGAATTATGGTTTTTAGTATGTACTCGGATCTTTTTGGCGCGGATTTGTGTTGTTTAGTGTTTTTATAGGAATCGAGCGCGGATGAGCGAAAAGAATGCATTTTGGATGGATTTCAAGCATCGAAGGAAGTCTTTTTGAAGGTTGAAATATCCAAACAGATGGACAAGGATCGATCGATCCTTGTCTCAAGATCGATCTATCCCTGCCCTGTTTATCGGACCGATTTTACGAAGAACCAAACCGAACTTATCTTGAACCGGATTTCATAACAAAAACCTAAGCTCGTGTTTCCTGTATCATTATACTATTTTTCTGAGTTTTTGAGAGAAAGAGAGAGATTTGCAACCTAAGGAGAAGAATCATCTTCCGTACTTCGAATCTGAGAAGAATTTTGAAACTTACTCTTTGTTTATTGATCAGTACAATGATGTCTCTCTTTGAATTGACTTGTGTTGATTCTCTGATCATGAGTGAGTAGTTTCTTCATTGGGTTTAGGGTTCTCACATAGGGATTCATAAATTGTTGACATATAATTGTATGATTAGGGATTTAATCAGCTGGGTCTTCATCTAGGATTGTTCGTAATGCATGAAATTAAATTGATCTCTTAGTTTCTGATCTTAGGTTGTTTAACGCCTGGAAAGTGTTTGTTTAAATGCCTAAAAGAATCTTAAACGACCAATTCATCTTAAGCTAATGAAGTTGATGTTTAAATGCATTGTGAACCTATCAAACTTGTTTAAAATGCATGATTAGAATCTGAGAGTCAACAGAAGTTAGTCTCGAGGTTTTTAATACATAGGGAGTTGATACGATGGAAGTAGATCAATTCTACAATTGTATTTGAGTTCAAGACGGTTTAAAACATGTTCCCTAGTCAATAATTCGAGACTTCAATGAAATGTTTCCCTGAGATTCCCCAAAGCCCAACTCTTCTTTGATTGATTTAAGACCCCATTGTCGCTTACTTGCTTTCTTGGTTCTTAATTTTCGATAATCGCATCTGTTACAAAACATCTCTTTCGCTTTAGCCCGCTATTTGATCTGAAATTCTTCGTGCTACCTTTGGTCTCTATGGATTCGATCCCGAACCACTACAACACACTCTTGTACGCTTGCAGTGTTATCTCGGGTGAAAACTTGAGCTATCAAGTTTTTTGGCACCGTTTCCGGGGACTAATAGGTCATCTTAGAACTTAGGATCATTGTGTGCCTAAGACATTTTTCTTAATTTTTTTTAATCTCTTCTTTTTCTTATCTATTTTTGTGCTTTCAGGTGCATGAACAGGCATCACACTAGAAGCCAAGGGATCATTAATCATCTTGATTTTGAGCTAGAACCTGCGCGTCTAGAGAGAAAAAAGAAGAAGGAGAAGCTGCTGGAGGTATTTGAGAAATTTGAGTTTGTTGAAATCGTGGGTGAAAACCTGAGCTATCACTCACCCACAACCTAGAGAAGACTCGTGTCCTTCTACTGCCATGGTGGCGATAAATCCCGTAAAGTGCAAGGGGACCCCAAGACCGTTCATTGTGGTTGTTGTAGTCACGGTGGCCCAATATAGCTTGGCATCCATACAAAAGGCTCCTCCGTATCCTGACCATGATTTTTGGTGATGATACGGTTTATCTATAATTTGAAGAGCCATCTTCACTCCATTAATACTCATCACGGATAACCTTGACACTGTCAAAGTCGAAACAGACACCAAAGGTGTCAAGTACAACAGGAGGAGATCACCAAGGTGATATTCCATTCGAATCACCTTGGCAGTAACCAATACAGTGGCCCACCGACATTGTTAAGCTAGATGGTAGATCTCACAGATGGTCATTCTGTCATCATAGGCGCTGTGCACCTTCATATCACCTTTGAAGCGCCATGGAGAGGTTAATATGAGATGATGGTGTCGATTCCTTATCCTAATGAAATCTCCACCCATGGACGTCGAAGACAAGCCCAAAGTGACTCCTAAATTTGGAGAAGTCCAAAAGACTCCTAAGCGATTCTGAAGCCGATCCTCTGATGATTTTATCTCGGACGTACAGACCAAAAGGAAAAATGGTCAAGGTGCGTATCCACAAACAAAAATGATGGGACGTTAAAGCCGAACCCTAGCGATCTCTCGGATTTCGTCAAGAGATTAGACGTCTGAATTGCGACGATTCGCCAAAAGAACCAGGAAAAGTGTTACATTAGTACAAGAAGTTGAAGCAATGGAGACATGAATGACGAGAACCAATAGAGATCTGCAGATCATAACAAAAATGGTTAGAACCTGCTCAAAAATCCTCAGAAAAGACTGTCAACTGTGAAACCCTAATTGAAGATCTTCTACAATCGTATCAACGAAATCAATACCAAGGATAAAAGAAAGCAAGATCTACTGGAAATATGCCAAGGGCTTACTGGTAGAAACAGAGAATGCAGTGGTTTCTTGAGAGAAAGCCATAATATGACTATGAGAAGACATGCAAAAAGATGGAAATGACCAAGACTCTTCGCTTTCTCGCTTACTTAACCCTATCGGTAATGGGCCGAAGACAAAAAGCCCAGATTATGCTCAAAAATCCTTAGAAAAGACTTTCAATTGTGAAACCCTAATTGAAGATCTTCTATCATCGCATCAACGAAATCAATACTAAGGATAAAAGAAAGCAAGATCTACTGGAAATATGCCAAGGGCTTACTGGAAGAAGTATAGAATGAAGTCGTTTCTTGAGACAAAACTGTAATATGACTATGAGAAGACAGGAAAAAAGATTGAAATGACTAAGACTCTTCGCTTTCTCGCCTACTTAACCCTATCGGTAATGGGCCGAAGACAAAAAGCCCAGATTATGCCACAAAGTTCAAGCCCAAGAGTTCATCTAAAAGATGCAGCTCGTTAACGCTAATGAGACTCACCAAGGATGAAGCCATGACAGCAAGAACTGGCGACACAAAAAGAGCCATGGTTGAAGCTACACTCTTTTTTTTTCATGTTTTTACAAAGTCCATCCTCAACTAAGGTAAAAACAAAAATCTCTTAAGAAAGGATTTACTCTTCAAATTCCACACGTGGAAAATGAAGAGTGGGGCGCAACTATTGGGGGTAATTTTATTCCCTTAGCGTCTGGCCATAGCTAGACAAAGGAGACATAAACAAACTCCCAAGTTGAATGTGTAAACCAAGGCCCTAGCCGAGGATCCACTGCCAAGCCAAGGTCATAGCCTTTGTCGTTAAGACTTCATCCTTGTTGAATAACAATAGCGTTAGTAGGCCACATTTGTTGATGCATTCTTGGGTCGAAATTATATAGCGACTGTTGGGGGGTAATTTTATTCTATTAGAGTCCAGCCATAGCCTAGACCAAAGAAATATAAACAAACCCCCTAGTTGTATGTGCTAATCAAGGCGATAGCCAAAGACACCATCGCCAAGCTGAGGCCATAGCCGAGGTAGGGCAGATATCCCTTAAGTCGGTCTAAAATCTTAAGAGATAAGGAAAATTCCTTAATGAATCAAAGGAAATATTCATTTTGTATGATAAGCCTGAACATAGGAGTTATCCATAAAGTAAATGGAAATACCCTAATTCGAAGGCTATAAATACAAAGGGAAGAACCCTAATTCAAGGATTTCGACCTAAGACTCTGAAATACATATTATTGTACTCGAACTCTCTTGAATATCAATAAAAGAAGAATCGTTTACATATTTTCCTCTTTATTTCACTCATCTCTCTCAAAAACCCTAGAAACCGTAAAAACCGTTGAGATACCTTTTTCTTTTTCTTCTCCATCGAAGAACGTCCAAAAAACCCCCGAACAGTTTGCGGCTAGAAGGAGGGTGAGATTTTAACAAGAATAGAGAATCAAAGATGAGCGAATCTGGTAGTTCATTCTAACCAAGAAACAACAGAAACTTCGAATACACATCCGAGGAAGCAGCTGCGAGTCAAACCAAAGAGAAAGTACCCGAGATAGTCGATGACGCGGCGATAACGGCGGAGCTTCAAGAGCACGAGCAGATCGCAACAAAATTGCAGGAGAACGAGCTAATTTTAGCGAAATTAAGAGAAAATGAAGCTCGTCTTAAGGAGTTATAAGACGAGAACGCGGTTCTCAAGGCCTTGACGGTAAAGATAGACATTGACACGCTCAAAGGCGACGGCGAAGACGATGAAAGGCATGATCGGTTCAAAAGGGAAGTCTTGTTGATGCAGACCCTAGGCAAAACGCCACCGAAGGTCATTAACGAGACTCGAACACATTAGACTCCAAGCTCAGGCCATACCCGAAACCCTGGCTCTCACTATCGTAGCGACCCTAGCAAACCTTACGAGGCAAACGCTAACAAGGCCCTAGGTGTAGAAGCCATGCTGACGGGGAGGCTGGAAGTCATGGAGAACATGATAAAGCGCCTGCCAGGAGTAGCTTCACCAATCAACAGGAGCGCTCCCAACTCCTACGCAAATACGCTCTTCGTTGACGCTATTGCATACAGCGAAGTCCCCAAGAGGTTTTCTTTACCAACCATGACTCCATACGACGGGACCACTGATCCATATACGCACATCTTGCAGTATCGCCAACGCATGCTCACTGGCCCCATTAGCTATGAGCACATGGAGGTCTATATGTGCAAAGGATTTATAACAACCCTCATAGGCCCAACACTGTTGTTGTACTCCAACCTCGCCAATGGATCCATCGACTCCTTCGCCATGCTAACTAACCGCTTCGTCGAGCGGTTCGCTAGCGGACGAGTTTTGAGACATGATTCTGATGATCTCTATCAGATCAAGCAATGCCCAAATTAGAGCTTGAGGGAGATCTCCACCAATTCAATGGGGTGAAGGTGTCGATTCCTAACTGCATCGCCTCCACAACCATCTCGGCGTTTAGGCAAGGGCTGCTGTACAGATGGTGACCTATACAAAGACCTCACCAAGTACCACTCCATACCATGGATGACGTACTCTGCAAGTCCTGGGCCCAAATTAAATGGGAGGAGGACTCAGCCTACCAGGTGATAACTAAGGCCATAACCAAGGACACCATCACCAAGCCGAGGTAGGGCAGATATCCCTTAAGTCGGTCTAAAATCTTAAGAGATAAGGAAAAATGCCTTAATGAATCTAAGGAAATATTCGTTTTGTATGATAAGCCCAAATATAGGAGTTATCCATAAAGTAAATGGAAATATCCTAATTCGAAGGCTATAAATACAACGGGAAGAACCCTAATTCAAGGATCCCGACCTAAGACTCTGAAGTACATATTATTGTACTCGATCTCTCTTAAATACCAATAAAAGAAGAATCGTTAACATATTTTCCTCTCTCTTTCGTTTATCTCTCTCAAAAACCCTAGAAACCCTAAAAACCGCCGAGATATCTTGTTCTTCTCCATCAAAGAACGTCCCAAAATCCCCAAACAGCAACATCTGGACTTATTCGATTCTGACCCACCATCTTAGGGTTGGATAGGCTCAAAACTGGAAAGTCTCTGCCATTTCACACTTATCAGCTTATTATTAACCCAGATTAAAGCTCTCTCCTCCAGAAACCTCTGTTTCCTGCGCGTCTTCGGTGAGTTGTTTTGCGGTTTTCTAATAACTCGCATTTCCATTTTTTTCTCCATTGTGTTGATCTCATTGATGCAATTGAGGAAATCATCACGACTTCGTCCTAAGGTTTTGCTTCAGCGATCTTTTTTCGAAGGTAGTGATGCATGTTTTGACCATTCCCCTTTTGGTTTCCAGATCTACAGTCACTCCGTCGTTCGTATCTTCAGCCGCTTTGTCTTCTTAATAAGGTCAATTTTTCCTTGACCCCCCGCATTCCTTTGTTCAGATCTTTTTAGGATCGTGATAAAATTTTTTAAAGAATGTAGCCTTTTTGAAATGCCTCCTAAAGCCATCATGGATCTTGATCCTCTGTTGGTTCTCTCACAAGAGAACTTAGAAGAAATGCGAATTCTTTTTACTCTCCCTCCTAGTCTTCCCCTCCAAAGTCATGGGGCTTACCAAAGGCCTTTCGACTATGGTCCTAAAGAAATTTCCATTTATGAGGTCTTCTTAGAGGCGGGCTCGTTCGTCATTGAATTGGACAACAGACAGGAGATATGTCCTAGCCGGTTCTCTCTTTCTGCCTTCCGTACTGCTTGAGTTTTAGCAAAAGCTGTTCTTAGGGGTCATATCGATTGGTTGAAAGGCCTAAAAGAAAATGTTGTTCTAGGGGGGGGGGGGGATCCCGCCGAGACCAGCTTCAACAAAGGATTGGTGCATTTTTCACGACAACATACCAACATTGTCTTTGAAAAAACGAAGAATTGGTCTTTATTCGAGGGAGATATGAAAGATATTTTATTCGACCACATGGAATTTTTTTTACTCTTCTATTTCAAAATCTTCATTTTCTAATGTTTGGAGGATTTTTGATGACTCTCGATGGATAAGAACAATAACAAAATAGTTCGAATGTTTTCTAAAGCGACTCTTTATTGATATGGTTTCCAGAGTTCGATTACAAGTACTTGTGTTTTTGCGTAAAGTCTCGGATCCTTGAACTAGGGTTCTTCCCTTTGTATTTAGAGTTTTTGAATAAGTGTGTTTCAATATTTCTCTATGTGTAACATCTATATTCAAGTCTATTGACCTCGACTATGACCTCAACTTGGCGGTGTGTCCTCGGCTATGGTCTTGGTTTACACATTCATCTAGGGAGTTTGTTTATTTCTCGCGGCTACATGCACGGTGGATCTCAGCAGCCCGACTGTCCTCGCGGCGACGAATCTCCGCGACTTCATTCTTCAAACGGGAGTTCTCCTCCTCAAACTTCTTCACCCTGAATCAGGTCGCTCTCGCCTCAAGGTCACTCGCCTTGAGAGCCTCGTCCATCGTGTGAAGCCCCTAACAAAAAGACAAAAGCAACTTGAGAACGTTAGGATAACGCCGTCGACAAAACACCGAGAATAAACCGTGTGGCCATAGAACTCACTGCCATGTACTGTCGCGAGGCATCGGCAAGCGCTGCCGAATCCAAGCAGCCCGTATCGTCTGTGGACTAATTGTCTGGCGTCTCGAGGCTGGCGAGGAGTTCGTATAAATTAGCCGCTTCTCCCAAGGTCGGCATCTGGCTTCCATTCTAGCCAAAGAAAGTATCGGGCCACTCATCCTGAAACGGGACCCCTTCGCCTTCAGCGGCGCTTCCCCCGTTAGGCGCCCCTGAATTTCTCGGGGACCTCCTCCGCTGCCTCACAGGTGGCAGTTCATATGCTTAGAAGTCGTCCATGTTCAGCCGTACCTCCTCCTCATTGACTGCCTCAGGATTAATTCGAATCTCGTGATGCTTTACCACAAGGAGAACCCGACTCGGCGAAAAGTAATTCCAATGGTTCTGGTCAACCTTCGGTCAACGTATCAGCCGGCAACGGAGGAAGAGAGTCACGAACTGCAAAACGACAAAAAAAGTCAGATAGCGTTAGAGCACAAACAAAAACAATCAAGGTAGCCAGAAGCGATACCCGCTTCGTGCCAAGTGCACTTAAAAGCGGAGATAAATTCGTCCTCTACGGAGGCACTATCTAGGCGAATGAAGAAGTATCTCTTTCCCCACTCATGGAAGTGGGACTTCGTCCCCTCAACTACCCCCATGTTAGTCCTCGGCTTGAGGGTATAGACGCCCTCCGCTTTCGTCTTCGTTAGAGAAAACATGGCCCTCAGGTGGCTAACGTCGAGATTCAAACCACGCTCATAATTTAGTACGAGGGTCCCGACGATACGCTGAAGGCCGCCCGGATGAAGCTGACTTAACGACAGGTCGAAACGGTTTAAGAACCGGATTATGATTCCCGGAATAGGGAACCATAAGAAACAGTCCAATACATGCGCCTCGTAGCTCATGAAAAAGTCGTCGGACGGAGAGTCAGCCTCTTCTCCGGCAACTGGCATACAAAATTCAACTTCCGTCGGGATCCCACAAAACCTACGGATAGTTTCAAGAAAGGCCTCGCAGCACTTGCTCGGCTCGCTCGATATAGCTTTCTTCCCAGGCCTCCGCGGAAGCAGGGGTTCGGGAGGCGGGGGTTCAATATTATGCATATCTCGCCAATAAGCCGCGGCTTCCTGAAGGTCAATTGTGAGATCCAGAAATTCAACTTTCGCCGCCGCGCCATTTTCCCGAGCTCTTCGGCTCCTAGAAGAAGCAGCCGAAGAAGCACTTGTTGGAACTTGAGCATTCGGTGCCATGAAGCTAAATAAGAGAGAAAAATGGAAGAGGGAGAGAGATTTTCTACCTTGTGAAGAGTTCTTGTGAGAATAAGTGAGTGAAGAGCATGTAAACAAACTTCACTAACTTATCGGAAAAGAAATTCACTATTCATCCTTGGACTTTTCAGCCATCAATCTCGTCAAACTTCCTGAACATACCTTCAAACGCGGTTATCCGTCGTTTACGGTGACTTCTTATCGCTTCAAAATTCGTTTGCCGAGATTTCTCAGGGGTCTCAGACGTTGATTTCGATATTCTCGCGTTTAGTTTCCCACGAGTGACTGTATTATGCGAAGCGATTGCCTATGGTTTGCTATATGCGGAGCTTCGATATTTGGTAGAGAGGAGATTTACTAGATGGCAAGAGCCTCAGAATTGATTATCCTCTCATGATTTTAATTTCTGAAAGAGAGACGATGTTTCCGTTACGCTTTTTAGGAATCGATTTCGTCGTGAAAATTTTTGCCCCAACAATTAGCCCCCCAGTTTGCAAGAACCGTTGGAATGTTCTTGTAAACTTTTAAAGCTTGTTAGGTAAGTTAGGCGGAATCTATGGCTAAAAAGTCCGAAGATGAATAGTAAATTCCTCTTTCTATAAATAAGAGAAGTAACTTTCCAAATCTTCCACTTGCTCATATTCACAAGAAAAATATGTTTAATGTAAAAACAAACTCCTTATCCTTTCCATCTCTCTCTCTTCTTTTGTGTTAATGGCTTCGAATGATCTAGTTTCCGCAAATGCTTTGCAGTCGATTTTCGACCCCGAAAGCCTACGAGTTCGGGAAAGTGACATTATACCGAAAATCGAATTCGTGCCGCACTCGATTGATCCCAAAGAAGCGAGGGAATATTGGCGGGTTATGTGTGGTATCGAAACTCCACTGCCCGACTCATGGTGTCCGACGAGATCGACCTTCAAAAGGGATGCCAGTAGACCGAGCGAGTGTCGAGAATCATTCCTCGTCGTCATCCGAGATTTCTGCCGAGTTCTGGAGGAGGTGAAGTTCCGAATGCCGAGGGTCGGAGAGGACGCTGATTCTCCGCCTCGTGGTTTGTTTACGTGTTGTGAGGCATATTTGTTATTTTGCCAACTGTGGTTTCCTATTCTGTGGATCATAGTCCAGTTTTTGGATCACTACGGTTTATCGATTGGTCAGCTCTCCCCCACCGGTCTCCAACACTTTTTTGGACTCTTGGTTTTGGGTTACGAACGAGGAATGGACCTAAGCGTCGACTATCTAGTGGCGTTTTTATCTCCGACGGCCACGCGTCTGCCGCTTCGATATTGCTTCAAGCTGATGAACCACATATTGGTGATCCGATCGTTTACGTCCAATTTTTACAATGGGAGAAAGCGATACTTCTTTGTTCATTTAGACAGTGCCTCTGTCGAGGGCAAATACATTTCTTCTTTTAGCCGTAAATGGGGTCTCGTGGGTATCGCTTTTGATACTCTGACCATTTTCTTTTCGTTTGCCAATATCTGATAATTCTTTTGTTTTACAGTTTTGGATCCCCTTCCCCCCGCATCCGGATGATACTTGCGTTGTTACGAACCTTCTCCAAGGTGGCCCGTTCTACTAAGGTTACTTTTCCCCGCAACGCGGTTACGTACTACAAGATTCAGATTCAGCCTGACGCGATCTCAGAAAAGGAGCTAGAACCGAACATGAATTGCTTCACTCTGTACGAGTTGCTTCCCGACTTGGAGAGGGAGAGATCTCCCCAAAACGAGCGCGTGTCCGCTAACGGGGGCAGTGTTACCGAAGACAGGAGAGGACTGTCCGAGGGGGCGTTGTTTCACGATCTCCTCGGCGTAGATGAAAGTGGTCCGGGCCAACCTTCGATGTCGCTTTTCGTAGAAGGGTTAGACTTTGACGCCTTTCTTTCTTGTTTTGATTCCCCGACGCATCAACCCGCGGCTAGTGAGGGATTCGTTATGTCAGGGCAATATGCGGAGGCCTCGCGTTTGTGCATGGGGTTTATTTTTCGTGCACAAGATATGATTCCAATCGTTCAAGTGACATCACTACTAACCTTTTAAAGGATTCCTTTTTTGCAGGGTCTCCATGTGATGGATGAGACCCTTACGGCGAGCAACTTGGAGGCACAGACAACTCGAAGAAGAGAACGCTCGCCTGAAGAAGGAGGTCAAAGTGGCTTCTCTTTGTGAAAAAAATTGGCGCGGAGTCAAGCGTCGCAGGTTTGCCGTGCGTTCAGGCGCGGAAAGCGTGAGGTCGCCTCGATTTTGACCGACCGTTCAGTTCAGTTTGCGGCAGATTTTGATTAGTACAAGTTTGCTCAACAGTCCTTTAGAGAACTGCAAATGTCGTGGTTCAGTGGGTGCTCTGTGGCGCATCCAGCTTTCCAACTACTCCTACGACTTCGAGATGGGAAAAATGTCCAGCCACGTGAAGAAGTGCAAGGATGTTGTGTCGTCGATCCCATCTATGGAAGAGAGGGTTCGAGGTCACTGGGCCCCGATTCCCGTTTTTCCCGATTCGGATGAAGTAGGGGACACCGCTCGGGGAGAAGAGGACGCGGTCGATCAAAACCAGGAACTATCTAGCGCGGACAACTATTCTATGTTTGGCTATTTCGACTACGGTTCGTGAACGGGGAAGGTCCGTACATTGAGGGAGTGTGTTCCCTGTTTTAAGTAGTATTTTGGCCAAGTGTGGGCACTCTATATCAATCGGGGTTGGCTGTGTGTGGCTTCAAAACCCCTCATCTTGCGGTTTTAGTGTCAACGAACGATGTTTTTCGATTTGATAACGTACAAGTATTGCTGCGTAAGTGGAGACAGATTATGAGTTGTAGTCTCATATTCATTCCTTGAAGGATCGCTACATTCGTTGTTTGTTTCAAGGGCGAGTTTTTGAGAGACTTAGTCTTTCGTATTTTTATAACGCAAATATAGACGAATAGACAAATTTTCGAATCTTGTATCGGTTAGATATTATGTCTTGAGTTGTTTGAGACTAATGTGCTGGGTTTAGGGTAAGACCTAGGTTTACTCTCGATTTTAGGGTGTGCAGCGACTAACTCCGACTTACATTTCCCGTTTAGATTTCGACCTGGTTCCATCTTGATTTTGAAGTCTTCGATAAGTTCTCGACTTATATGACTTGCATCAATCGGAAACCGAGCATCTCTCCAAAGATAATTTCTAAGTCGTTTGGAAGTGCTGACCAACATTTCAGATTTCTTTTATAGCGTTCTATTATCCTATTCGGATGTATGAGAACCCGTTCTTCGCAAAGAGCAGGTTAAGATGAGTGATTAGTTCGTCCGTCAGGGCCAATCGACAAGTGCAAAATTGGTACAATTACTTGTTCTTTTCCCGTTTAGATTTTGATAGTTTTGCGACTCTTTTTAGAAGGTTTAGATCGAGTCCGGAATTGTGCTTTTCAAAAATTCGCAACGTCTCGCTTTTTTCGAAAGTTTTTCCGTTCTGTGGTAGAATGTTCGATGAGCACGTTATAATCGAAATTTGTTAAGAAATGTTTTCTCGTACGATTTCTGTTTTTGTGTTATACGAAAAATAAAAAAGCAAAAATTTATTGTCGAAATCGGATCAAAAAGTGTCGAGTACAAAGTGTGGGAGTATACAAGTATACGTACACCCACTCCCCCCCCCTTTTTTAGAGAGGGGGGTAGTTGAACTCCTCTTGCGAAGAGCTGCCTACGTACCTCTTTCGAGGATCAAGCCGTCTTATAGTTTAGTTTGTTGTCGTAAGTGATTACTCGTTTGGCAGCATTGCGTCGGCCGTTTTAGTCTCGATGACTACAGTTGGGTCGACGATTCCCTCTGGTGTCAAGGGCGTTGCGTTGTTGAGACTGTTGGGCTCAGAAGCTTGCTTGTTTCCTTCGGACTGAGCCATTTCCTGAATTGACGATTCTGTCACATCTTTTTCCGAAGTGTCTTCGGCTAACGGCCGAGTTGTCTTCATTCGCTTAGGTTCGGCCATGGGTGTCATTGCGACTTGTCTTAGCTTATGCTCGGCTAGCAAGTAAAGTCGTGATTCCTTTTAGCTTCCCCAAATTGTGGAGATTCCGTAAGGAGTTAGAAATTTAATGCCCTAGTGGTAGGTCGATGGGATTGCATTCATAGAATTTATCCATGGCGCTCCCATGATCACGTTATAGATTGCAGGGTAGTCGACGACCGCAAAATCGACAACTTTCATTATCTCCTTGGCCATCATCTGGATACATGATATGAAGGCTGCTCCATAATACATCAATCCCTTAAATATCCAACACCTCGGGGAATAAGAAAGATCAAAGGAGATTAAGAACAGGCCCGCTCATGCTACCAGATGACCCTTAGAGTCGTTGCTCCAAAGCCCCGCTTGATGGCCACCACCAGCCATTGTACGAAGAAAGCAGCCCTCAAAGAACACTGCTGCATACCCGACAGGGGGCAAGGATGCAGGCAAGAAATGAGCTTGACAGGAGCGCTGGGGTATGAAATAACGAAATAGCTGGAATGCAATCCACAGCTGATATACCGACTCTAGGCAAGAAGGCCTTGGTGCAAGCATTGGCATTTCTTCTCAGCCATGAGATGGCTATCGTTTTTCTTAGAATTCAATTATGTAATAAAAGCTCTGCTATTCTTTGAAAAAAGAAACTGCGGGTCTTGAAATACATTTTTGAAAGAAAAGAAAAACGATTTCCTTTGCAGAAAAAGATATAATATCTTTGAAACACTTCTTAGGAAGCCCTTAAGGGCTTGTGCCAAAATAAAAATCCATATAATGCGGAAGAGATTCTAAAACCATAGCCGAAAGGTCATGGCAGAATGCGGACGAGCTCTTAACTATGGTCCATCGAACGCAGACAAGATCCTATAAACCATGGTCGAAAGGTCATGGCGGAATGCAGACGAGTTCCCCAAAACCATGGCTAAAAGGTTGTGGCGAAATGCGGACCATATCCTAATGATGGTACATGCAATGCATCAAAACTATGAGTTAGCAAAACTAATGGATATGTGATAGCTCAGGTTTTCGCCCGAGATAACACTGCAAGCGCACAGATGTACGTTGTAGTGGTTTGTGATCAAATATGCAGAGACCAAAGGTAGCACGAAGAAATAGAATCGAATAGCGGGCTAAGGCTAAAAAGATATCTTGTAGAATGATGCAAAAGTCGAGAATAAAAAAGCAAAGAAACGCAGGTAGCAACGAAGGTTGTAAATCAATCAAAGAAGTGTTGGGTATCGGGTATTCTTAGGGAAATAATTCATGGTTGATTCAAACAACAGACTAGGGAAGAGGTTAAGAACCATCTTGAACTTAAATTCTAATGTGGAACTGATCTACTTCCATACTCACAACTCCCTATGTATTAGAAATCTTGAGACTAACTTCCGTTGACCCTCGATTTCTAATCATGCAGTACTAACAAATTCGATAGGTTCACAATTCACTTAAACATCAACTTTCGTTGGCTTAAGAA
>OVAN01006813.1:0-20633 GCA_900406275.1 Anastatica hierochuntica | reverse complement strand
AGACCTCTAACCATGAGGAATTGTACTCTTTTTCCTAAGTGTGGTTTTGTCACAAAGGGTTTTCCCACTTAGTTTTTAATGAAGCAATGATTCATGGTTCCAATCTTAACTATAGTAAGGTCTATAGTTAAGCTTGAGGGGGAGTATTGAGAAATAGATTGACTATATATACCTAGTCAGACTATATATCTCTGCCGGAAGCAATGAGAAATAGGTCGGCTATATATCTAGTCGAACTATATATCTCTGCTGGAAGCAATAAGAAATAGACCGACTATATATCTAGACAGTCTATATATCCGTTGAAAAGGAAGCAACAAGGTGTTGTCTCTTTCTACCCATGTAGTTGTTTGCCTTAATTACATTATACTTATTTTTGTCTTTTCCCATGTGTTAGCTGTCTCTTTAAATTTGAATTTGAATTGTAATGGTCTTCTATAAAATGACCATTACTTGTATTGTGAATTAATTAAGGAAAATTACAATATCCTTGTATCTCTCACTCTCTCATTTTGAACTCTCTTTCTCTTTCTCTCTATTACAACATACTAAATCTCTCTTAATCTTCTATAATTCTTACATTTGTTTCCATAAAATTTATCTTGAATTTCAAAGTTGCCACGTCATTTTTTATCTTTCCGCTAAGTCTCATATGTCACTCATAATCTCTGTTGGACGCTCTGTTCCTTTGGTTCTCACAGTTACACATAGGAAAATCAAAACTCTTGAAAACATATTTTTGTATAATTAGTTGAACAATTAATTTATGTAAAGTATAAGACCATTCTAGTGAAATAATGTATTCCTGCATATGTATATATTTTGATATTTTTACGTTTTATAACATATCTACAACCTTCAGTGAGTGAGTACAAAGTGTCCCGGAGAAGACTCATTGCCAACGGGCATATAAATCCTTACAACTACAAATCTCTCTTTTGTTAATTTTTTCATTTGCAAGCCACATGCATCTGTAACGTTTAAACCACTCGAGCTATAATTATGAACATCACAATGCAAAACACAAATACATGTCATCATTTTTATTTTTTGTTCACGTTTGTATCATTGGTAATTTGGTAAATCGTTCTACAGTAATTTTTAAAATAATTAATATTTTTAGAAAATATGTTGATAATGTTTTAAAACATGTTGACCAATTTAACCAAAATAGCCCATTTGGATCCGCTGTTTCAATTTGTGTAAATTCTAAAGTAATCATTTTTTCCTTTGATTAAACATAACCGATGTTTTAAGCAATCATTTCTAATTACATGTAACACGTTTTAAACCTTTACCTGGCTGCTAAGTAGACGCCCATTTAGAAAGTTAGTCACAATATCTTATAATAGATTGGATTTTTGTACTTTAATTACCGACTCCATGGTTTTTGTATTTTAAAATTTTATCATATCTAACATAGGCCCGACAAGAAAATCATTATTGCACTATCACAATTATTATAAAATGTTATTATAGATGGTGGCCCCTTTGAACGTGTTAGAGGTGCAAAACTTGTTCTAAAAGTATATTTGTTCTAAAAGTATACGACAATGTAAATTAAGGGTAAAAATAATAACCTAAATCCAATAACTGAATCGAAAGAACCGAAAAAAAAATTGAACTGAAATCGAAACGTAATTAAAAAATAATCAAACGGTTTTAATTTTTGGAATCGAAAAATCTAGAATCGAATGGATAATCGAAAACATATACTTAAAAATATTTATATGAAAATATATCTGAAATATCCAAAATAACACAAAAATTCAATTTCATGTGAACCCTAATATTGATTACTTATTTAAAAGGAACTGAACTCGAACGATTCCATAAACGAACCGAAATATTTTAGAAACCAAATGGTTCTAATTTTTAAAAACAAAAAAATGTCAAAAACCAAAATAGTTGAACCAAATGGAATAGAACATCCAGCTTTATAGTGTGTGTATATATATATATATATATATATATATATATATATATACACACTTGGATATTAAATGATCGTCGGGTTTGGTGTTAAAAAGTAGAAGAGATATGTATATTTGTAATTTCGTGGCATGACTTAAAAGCAAGTAGTCGATTGGTTTTAGATTATGTAAAAATGACTCTCTTTATAAACTTTGAAAAATCTCTCAAAAACAAAACTTTTAAATCAAAACCTAAAGACTCTCACATTTAGATGTCATGTCTCGACATCTTTATTTTATACTAAAGATAATTCCTATTCTAGCAAGAGTTTCTAATTCTAGATAACTCCTAGAAACCCCTTAATCCTTATCCAAAACCATATCTCAGTTTGTTAGGAAATCTTCTAGAATTGTCTTTAGCTTGCATTACAAGAAACCTTTAAGTTTATTCCAACAATCTCCTCTTTAAACTTAAAGACTTCTTGTGTAAGATCTTGAACTCCAACTAGCTCACGCATCTCCCTGAACTTCACGCGTCCGAGTGCTTTTGTCAGCATGTCCGTCTTTTGCTCATTTCTTGGAACATACTCGACTTTGATTTGACCGTTTTCCACACATTCTCGGATAAAATGATATCTCCTATGAATATGCTTACTTCGACCATGAAACATTGGATTCTTAGTTAATGCAATGGCCGATTGATTGTCAATCCGTATAAGGACCCTCTCACACGGCATGCGTGTAACCTCACCAAGTAGATCCTGTAACCAAATGGCTTGTCTTGCTACCTCTATCCCAGCCATGAACTCGGCTTCATTAGACGAAAGTGCCACCGTGTCTTGTTTCTGAGAACACCAAGATATTGAACTTTCTCCCAAGTAAAAAATATGTTCTATAGTGCTCTTCCCGTCGTCAAGATCAACGCTATGACTGTTGTCACTATAGCCTATCAACCTCGGGACACTTGTGGTCGTCCTCCTGAACACCAAACCAAGACTTGTTGTGCTTTTCAAATATCTTAAGCATTGTTCCATTGCTGCTCCATGTGCTTCCTTTAGATTCTGCATATGTCGACTTAAAATTCCAACACAATATGCCAGATTTGGCCTCGTGTGTAAGAGATAGCGCAAGCAGCCAACACTTTTCCGAAATACCGTAGCATCAATTTCCTTACCACCATCGGTTTTAGAAAGCTTAAGTCCATTTTCCATAGGCGTATGCACCAAGTTACATTGTGCCATCCCTGCATCGTCAAGAATCTTTTGAGCATAGCGTCTTTGAGTAATCGTTATGCCGCCTGCTTGTTGATCGATTTTCATGCCAAGATAATATGTTAACCTTCCCAAATCAGTCATTTCAAACTTCAAAGCCACCTCCCTTTTAAACTCATCAATGAGTTTACTACATTTTCTTGTGATAAACAAATCATCCACATAAACTACAATGAGAAGATAATTGTCTTTTACCTCTTTCTTATAGACTGATGGCTCTTTGAACACTTTTTAAAGCGTAACTCAATGAGAATCTGATTTAACTTGTTGTTCCATGCCCTTAGTGCTTGTCGTAATCCATACAAAGCTTTCTTGAGTTTGTACAATTTTCCTTCTTGTCCTTTTACTTCAAACCCTTCTGGTTGAGTGACAAATACTGTTTCCTTCAGCTCTCCATGAAGGAACGCTGTTTTAACATCTAAATGATGGACTTCCCATCTATATTTGGCAGCGAGATTGACTAAAAGTCTTATAGTTTCGAGATGGGCGACTGGAGCAAAAATTTCTTCATAATCTACTTCATATTTTTGCACATATCCTTTTGCTACTAGACGTGCCTTATATTTATTAATGATGCTGTCAGAATTGTGTTTTAACTTAAAAATCCATTTTAAACCAATGGGTTTTACGCCAATGGGTAGATCAACGAGATCCCAACACTTGTTTTTGTTAATCGATCAGATCTCATCTTCACATGCCAAAATCCATTCTCAGTGATCTTTAGCTTCCAGGTAACATGACGGTTCATTGTTTACGGTCGGCAGGAGCTTCTCTCCTTCTAAGACAGCAAGTAACACGTAATCATCGAATCTCCGGGGTTTGGTCCTCTGCCTTCCGGACCTTCTTAACTCCATCGGTGGAACTTCATTATCGGGTTCTTCATTATCATCGGCAACATCTTCCAGCTCATCTTCCTCAGTTTTTGTATGCTCGTTCCCCGTGTTCTAATCAAGGTTTTAATCACCATCGTCACCATTTTGTTCGTGGTCAACTATAGGAAGCATCTTTGGAATAATATCAGACTCACTTCATTGTATAAGCCATGATTGTCGAAGGATGAGCTGAGAGATCCTAGGTTTATTCTGAAGCTTCTTTCGCAAGTAACATTGGATCGATCCCTTTCCCAGTTCTAGCTTTTGGCTTCATCAAATACTGCATCCCTACTCACCACTATCTTTCGAGTTTTGGGATCATACAGTAGATATGCTTTGGATCCAGGTTCGGTTCCAAGGTGAACAAGCATCCGAGACCTATCATCCAATTTCTTTAAGGAGGTGTTTTCGATCTTGGCATACCCTATACAACCAAAGATTTGTATGTGGTCTAACCTTGGCTTCTTAATATGATAGGCTTCGTAAGGAGTGATGTCTTTCATGGCCTTGGTTCCGATTCTGTTGAGTAAGTATGTTGTGTGTCGAATGGCCTCACTCCATAGAAAATTCGGCATATGTATGTGTTTTAGAATACTCCGAGCCATCTCCATCATTGTTCTATTCCTTCTTTCTACAACTCCATTCTGTTGTGGTGTGTATGGAGCTGTGAGGTGTCATTTTATTCTAGTGTTTTCATAGAAAGAATTAAATTCTTGTGACACAAACTCTCCACTCCTATCGGTTCTGATCACCCTTATGGTCGAGCCTATCTCCTTCTCAATCACGATTTTAAGCTTTTTAAATTTCTCAAAGGCATCACTTTTCTCTTTTAGAAGTATCGTCCACATATATCTCGAGTAATCGTTTATTATTACAAAGACATATCTATTTCCAGCTGGTGTGCTTGGTGTTATAGGCCCGCACAAGTCACCGTTCAATAGATCAAGGACTTTCTCGGCTTGGTACTTGGTGGCCTTCGGAAATTCTTGGCGCTTTTGTTTTGGCACGCCATACGCTACATCTTTCTGAACCATCATCTTTATCTTCTCCGGGTTGATGTGTCCAAGTCTCGCGTGACATTTTTCTGACTCATTTTCCACTGATACTTGCAAGCATGAAGCGTCTACTAGGCCCATTCGCACCTTGTATAACCTGTTTTGAGATCTTATTGCCCTTGCCAACAATTTTCCTTTGTGATCATGCATGGTTAGATGTTCTCCTTTCATTCTTATATCACATCCCGGCTCGGTTGCTTGTCCAAGGCTCAAAATATTGCTCTTCAGGTCGGGGATCCAGTACACGTTCCGCATTGTTCGAGCCTCTCCGTTCATGTCCATAAAAGATATCGTGCCTTTTCCTTTGATATCAATTCGTGAATCGTCCACTAATCTTACTTTTCCAATAATGGTTGTATCAAGGGTGGAGAAATATCTATGATCACCTGACATATGATTGCTCGTCCCGTTATCTAGGTACCAAATGTCCTCTTGTCCATTGTTTGTCTCATATCTTTCTGGTATGCAATTCTTCTCGTGGAGTTATAAAACTTCGTGCATCAATAGCTCATTTGCATCTTGAGTTTCTGTGTTATTTTCAGCTTGTTGAGCTTCTTAAAGCTTTAGTAGCCTGTCTGGAAAATTTGAAGCATAGTGACCCAATTTGTCACACTGGAAACACATGATTTTTGAGGTATCTCTTCCTCCTCTCCCATGTCCTCTTCCTCCTCTCCCATGTCCTCTTCCTCTATAATAGGTTCTTCCACCGCGTCCTCTTGGTTTATAACCAGAATCGTAATCATGACTTTGCTATGCATATTGTCCTTCTGCATTGGCGTACATGAGCTTGCTTGGCTCTTCATGCGACTCATCATCCTCGTGAATTCGCTCCTCATAAGCTTTGAGCCGGCCCATGATGTCTTCAAAGCTGGTGTTATTCAGATCTAGCACTTGCTCTAAGGAGGCGACGATTTGGATAAACTTTCTTCGAGGCAAACTCTTAAGAAATTTCTTGACCATCTTTGGTTCTTCAATGATTTCTCCTAAGGCCGCAAATTTAGAGGCAATTTCCGAAAGTTTTTCCCCAAATTCATCTATAGATTCTGAGTCTTTCATCTTCAAGCGATCGAACTCGACCATTAAGGTTTGCAAGAGTGCTTCTTTAACCCTCTCAGCTCCCATGTATCGAGTTTTGGTAGCTTCTCATACCTTCTTTGCCGTATCGAGTTCGCCTACTTGTAGTAATAAGGATTCAGGAATCGATTGGAAGAGTAAGGCTATAGCGAGGTCGTTTTTGTCTTCATCACCTTTATCTTCTGCAAGTTTTTTCCCAAACCTTATTAACTTTGAGTGTTGCTTTCATCTTGATGGCCCATACGGTGTAGTTGATCGGACCAAGCATCGGGCACTGTATTGCGGAGGTTACCCCTCCTTCCTTTGGTTTAGGTGTTGCTACCACCACATCACCCATCGTTTTGCTTCGTCAAAGAGGATCGGTGTCGTGGTTACAGGTGCTGCTTACGAAAAACGTTTCTTCTTAATCACGCAAGAATAGAACGTGAACTTTGTTTTGATGGTTTGAAGAACTTTATCGTCAACAGTGTTTTGATGACCATAATAACAAGCTCTGATACCAAATAAAAGCAAGTAGTCGATTAGTTTTAGATTATGTAAAGAATAACTCTCTTTATAAACTTCGAAAAATCTCTCAAAAACAAAGCTCTCAATTCAAAACCTAAAGACTCTCACACTTAGATGTCATGTCTCGACATCTTTATTTTACACTAAAGACAATTCCTAATCTAACAAGGATTCCTAATTTTAGATAACTCCTAGAAACCACTGAATCTTTATCCAAAACCATATCTCGGTTAGAAAATCTTCTAGAATCGTCTTTAATTGCATCACAAGAAACCTTTAAATTTATTCCAACATGACTTATTCTAACTATAATTGAAAAGTTATATAAAAAGAAAAATTGAATGAGTTTTGAATGTATTTTGTGCGGAAAAAAACCCTTCAATTTTAACTTTTTTTGCAATATTATTTTTCATATTCCTAAATTGCAAATCAAGTCACCTAATGGAATTTAACCATCAATGTAACCCTTTGTTCGTTATCAAATTTTTTAGATTTTTTGTAATTCTCGATTAAATTTCAAAACTGCAATTTGTATTTAAGTTTCGTTGCTACTGGATTTTTATATTAGAACTATTAGTCGTTGTATTGAATTATAAGACGATTATATTGCGGGTTAAATTTCACTTGGCGTTGATCCTTTAAAATAAAGTCTGCCCTACATATTCGTCAACACTTTCAAAGATACAATTAAAAAGAGACGGTTAAGAAAATGACAATAAAGAAAAATTCATTAACTATTAGAAATAAAGCAAATATGCATATTAATATTTAACAAGTGTACACAACAAAAAAAATATTTAACAAGTGTATTCCTAAGTTTAATAACTGTCAAAATTTTCTCTTGAAATTGGCTTCGATAGAACATTTTATGGTAGTAGAATGATTAGTGATAAGAATCTCATATATATAATACTAAAAAGTTGAACCTATAGTATACTGAATATAACATGCATGCCACTTGAGCTTTATATCAATATAGATTTTTCTTAATACTGTAATTTAATTAAGTTTTAAAATATTATGGGCAGCTCCATTGTAGAAACATACAAAAGCTCGTCAGATTTTTTTTCTAAAAAAAAATTTAATTCTGACCAATCGCAAACCGCCATGTGTCATAGAACCCGCGTAAATAGTAGAAGAGGCAGCTTTTATTTAAGTGTTTTAAGATGCAACTCTTACCCATTAAATGAATATTATATTCATTTTTCCTTAAAAACTCAGCATAGAACCTCCCAAAAGCTCTACGATGGAGGTAGTTTAACTATACTATTATTATTATGTTTTTGCAATATAAATATGAGAAGTGGATAGACTCTAAAGTTCACCACCCCTAGCAATCTTCCTCTCTGGCTCGCATAACTAAAAATACTTGAGTAATGGCAGGCAAGTGTAGTTTAGTGAGTGTTGTTGGGGTAATATTGGTATTAACAATCTTCCATAATCCGACCACCGTCTACGGCGGCGAGGGTGTTCCTAATGTAGCCTTATTCACCTTTGGAGACTCTTACTATGATGCCGGAAACAAAGTGTATCTAAGCAAAGACAAAAACCCACCACAAACCAAATGGCCTTACGGCAAATCCCGAGATGACCCCAACGGCAAATTTTCCGACGGCCACATCGTCCCTGACTTTATCGGTACACTTTTTTTTGTTAAATAAGTACACTTATTTCCCAATATATCATTCATTAATATAATATAAAGATATAGTATATAATAGTTAAGTAACGATGGAGATTATATAGGTGACTTCATGGCCATTCCCGACGGCGGAATCCCGCCGGCGCTTAGGCCGAGGGCTAATTTTTCACGTGGTGCTAGCTTCGCCGTAGCCGACGCTTCTATCCTTGGAGCTCCGGTGGAATCTGTAAGTATGTTTTTACTAAAAATATAAATACATGTTAAACTTTGTTGTTTCTTTTTTTCTTTTAACATATGAGTTTTTTTTGTACTTTTTTTGATGAAACATTAAGGGGTTGATTGACATGTAGGTATGTAGGTTGTGGAGACTTTAAACGATTTTAAAGTTTTAACAGTTAATATTAAGTCAATCACACTTTATCTCTTTTTTTTTTCTCTACGGTATTAACCATAAGTTGTTTAGTTTTACTCTTTGAATTCTCTGCTTTCTAAAGTCATGTTTACACGACTTTTCCTCATTTTATTTTTTTAAAATCTAATTTCCTAATTTTAACAAAAATAGAATGATCAAAAAATCTTTTGATCAGTTATTAATTATTTATTCTCTTTTTTCCCTATAAAATCAAATGATCTTTATGAAACTATACTAATTTGATCATAAAAATCTTTTTATCAATTAATAATTATTTGTTTTTTAATCCTTTTAAGATCCAATTTCGTATTATTATAATTTTATTTTAAAAGATTAATATTCTTTATTTATAAAAACAATTATGTAATGTATATGGTTTTAGTTATTATGAATTTATCAATAATTACCAATATGACATAATTTATATTTATTAATTGATAAATTAAAATTTGTGGAAAAAAATCAAATATCTAAAGTAACTGTTACATTTTTACAGGCAAAAATTTTAAAAGATATAAGATGAATTTTTTTGTTATTTTTAGGGATCATGATTTGCAAAAAAAAAAGGAAAAATAAAAAAGTTTGAAACTTAGGCGAAAAAAGAAATTAGAAAAGATGTGCCAAAAATGAGAAACCATGGACGATTTTATACTTTTGATCTTCATGTGCATAATAGTGGAAAATTACATACATAATAAGCAAAAAAAAAGAAGAAGAAAGGTGCATTAGTTGTTATATGTTTAAATAACATGCGTGTGATGTCAATATATCATATTAGTATGTTGAAGTGTGATTAGTTGACCAAAAAAAAGCACATTTAGTTTTAATAAAACAATTTCAAATTGATATTTAATTTCTTGTATATGATCAAGATGACACTGAATCAACAAGTGAATCTGTTCAGAAGTATGAAATCAAATTGGACCGACGACTACATAGAGAAATCACTATTCATGATATACATCGGTACTGAAGATTATCTGAACTTCACCAAGAACAATCCTAACGCAGACGCTTCTGCTCAACAAGCCTTTGTTATTTCCGTCACTACCAAATTAAAAAACGACATCGGCGTAAGTTGTTAATGATGCATTTTTATATACTCTATGTTCAATATTGGCTTTATTAAGTTAATTACATACATTCGTTTTTTTTTTTATAGTTATTATACTCCTTGGGAGCTAGTAAATTCATGGTTCAAAATCTAGCACCATTGGGATGCTTACCGATCATTAGACAACAATATGGAACCGGAAACGACTGTTACAAACCACTCAACGATTTGGCTAAACAACACAACGACAAGATCGGTCCAATGTTAAACGAGTTTGCCGCGAAATCCAGCGGTTTTCAGTTCACCGTCTTCGATTTCTACAATGCAGTCATTCGTAGGACACAGAGAAATCTTAACTACCGTAATAAAAACATTTCTTATCATAGCTAGATTATTCAATTTTAGTACATACTATTTATTCCAAACCGAATGTGTAGGATTCTATGTGTCGAATTCATCGTGTTGCGGTGTTGGGACACACAATGCATATGGTTGCGGAATGGGAAACGTGCACTCAAAGCTGTGTGAGTACCAAAGATCTTACTTATTCTTCGACGGACGTCACAACACTGAAAAGGCTCAAGAAGAAATCGCTCATCTTATCTATGGAGCCGACCCCAATGTGATCCAACCAATGACGGTCCGCGAGCTAATAGTATACCCTGTTGGAGAAAATATGCTTGAGCTTTGGGAGCCTAACAAGTCGTCGATTCATCGTCGCCCATCTATGAATTCTAACAACGCTTTATTTGCTTAATAATCGTGTTGGATGGATGACTTTGAGCTAAATCATTCGAATAAATATATGAGTTAGTATCGTTTATTTGGTGATTCTGGTTATGATGTCGAATAAATTGTTGTTGAAAAATCTTAAATGTTTTGTGATCTATGAAGAAACAGAATAAGACTTAATGCGATTTGTTTCTACCAGCTTGATTACTATGTAGATAAGAGTATATAGGGAAGAAAATTTTTGAATATGCATGAATATTAGACTATGATTGAAATATAGATTTGAATATGTATGAGTACTGTGATTTAAATTTCAAAATAAAAACCAAACCATTTACAATGAAACAGGCTTAAAGTCTGAACAACGTTTTGAGATTATAAGGCGCAGTGACATTAGGCGGTCCACTCCAAATCAGCTCGGCGATCTGTCGATGAGCCTTTTCCGTCAAGTGAGAAGGATCAAAGAAGATATAATCGTCAGCATTTTCGCATAGCTCATAATCTTGTGAAGGTCCATTTCGGAATCCGCATGTATTGATTCCCCTAAGAGGTCCGCTCCCGCAACATGCCATCTTCCCTTGCTTAAAACCGTATCGAGAAGGATCATTGATTCTTTGGAGCAAAGAAGTGTAGAAGTCATGAAGAGAGTATTTGAATCCGGATAGTTGGCGCTCTAGACGCCTCAAAGCTTTCGGGAATTCTTGGTTATGGAGTTTGATCAGTTCATTAACCGGCTCGAAACAAGATCCTATCTTTGTCCTGTCTATTATCGACGCACTTGGTGTACATCCATATGGACCTAAGGTCAAGAATCCGAACTTCCTTGCTCCCAATTTATACAATTCCTAAAGAATACCAAAAAAAATTTCACAATAATTTTTAGAATCAAAGATTTCAATTTCTACTTTTGTTATAAAGTTATCAAACCGGTTAAACCCTTTCATTTACCTCGATGACGATCGTTGTGTTACCGATGACGAATTCGACGAATCTCTCTTTAGTAGTGGTACTAATAGTTGAGGTATTTGCAAAGAATGGGTATTGATAATCATTTGCTCCAATGTGGAAAAGATAAACAGCTTTAGAGATTACTCTTCTCGCCTCTGCTTCTCCTAGTTCTGATCTCAACACTTCTGACACGTTCTTGAAACTGTTCAGTTGTATTCCCAAATCTTTCGACTATAATGAAACCCACAAAAAAAAGTCAACCATTTTAGTCAAACATTATAAATTTTGATCATTTTTTTTGTTAAAGAGTAAACTTACCACTCCTGGAAAAGTTGCGGGGAAAACTCCGGCCGCGGTAGTAGCGAAATTAAGCCCGTAGGTTAATTGACTATTACTATAGCCAGGTTGTAGATTTGGTGGGATCAATGGTAACCAAGCATACTCGGCTGCCACGTCAGATGTCATCCATTAATAATGTTGTAACAGAATTTTAGTAAAAATATAACTGATGTTGCTACTTTCGATTCGATCAGTGTTAAAAATAACTAATTTTACTAATGTAACGATTTATTTACCGATGAAATCTGGCATTATCCGGCCATCGGAAACACGTCCTGTAGGAGACTTGAACGTTGTTCTGCCGTAAGGCCAGAAGTTTGACCGGAAACCGGGTAAAGAATCGAAGTAATTGTTGTTTCCGGCTTCGAAGAGAGAATCTCCAAACACGAACAAGGCTGCTTGGTTCGTTACAAAGTCGTTTTTGCAAGAAATTGAGCCGAAAGATAAGCTTGTTGTGCAGATCAATAATAAGATGAAGATCATTGAACTTGCCATTTTAAGTTTTGTTGTATCTTGTTCTTTTTCTTCTTA
The DNA here is from genome assembly GCA_900406275.1 of Anastatica hierochuntica. Taxonomy (NCBI): domain Eukaryota; kingdom Viridiplantae; phylum Streptophyta; class Magnoliopsida; order Brassicales; family Brassicaceae; genus Anastatica; species Anastatica hierochuntica. The sequence goes on along the minus strand of OVAN01006813.1, from coordinate 8,283 downwards.
TAGAAAATTAAGAACACTGCGATTATATATATATACAATGTGTGTAATACATTTTTTAATTTTGAAAAATTGTAACGTGGTCAAGTTGATTTTTTTCATATATCATAAACTACAGTTGTACGACATTGAATATAGATTTCAATTTCATTAAGTGATTGTCTTGTGTAATATACGGCTGCGGAGTATTGAGGCTGCGAAATGTTGACGAAGACAGCCTCAATAATTTGATAATAGTGATACATACCTTCTAACAAACTATTTACATTTTCAATACACATTTGTATATTATTTTATTTCACTTGGCTGACTTCTTATGTTATCTTATTTGGTCTTAAAATTTGACCGACGAAAAAATAATCGAAAAGCACCTTTTATGTTGGATAATTAGATTTGTCAAATAGATTAGAAAACAAAAAAAAGGTTTTAGCCACAAAAAAAACAAAAAAAAAATATGTGGTCAAGTTATAATTATATTTATTTAAAAAATATACATACATATAGATATATACAAAAGTTATAACTATGGTTAAACCTCCATGAATTAATACAGTTAGACGAAAATATTTTATTAATTTAATGAAATGTTAATCTATAGAAAGATTATTTGGATCAAAAAGTTTTTGAGACCGGAAAAAGTTACTAATTTATCAATATATTAATTTATCGAGTATTAATTTATAAAAGTTATATTGTGTTGTCCACGAACCCAAGATTCTTTTAAATGCTTTGTCAATATATATATGCTAAATATAAAAGTTATGGTGTGATAATTGATTGAAAATCAAATATTCGAGGGGATGTAATTTTCTCAAAATTTATTGATGTTTTTTTGGAATAGTAAAAAATGGTGGTCTTGACTCTTGGGTTCTAGAATCAGAATTGTCTTCTTGAGTCATTGTCAATACACTCAATTATTTAGCATACCAGAGGGACACTAAAATTTTATAATTAATTATAGTTTTAATAATTTAATAATATAATATTTTTCAATTTGTAAATTATATTGTGCATTTATATGCTAAATTGAAAATCTTGTTCTCATATTTTTAGTTGTTTAAATTTTATTTTTGACAGTTTCTTACAAGTGTTTTAAATTTGGATAGTAAAATTCATTTGACAAGTTTTATATATAGTGAAATATTTTGTTCTTTTTGACCCTCGAACCCGGTAAAAACTATGATATTAATAACATTACTCATAACATTGGTGTTATCTACGATTTATTTAACTTTTTTTTGTTTTTAAAATAAAAAATTCGGTTATAAAATTATTTAAAAATTTTGTCATTACAATTATTATATATATATATATATAAGAACGTTAAAATGAATAACACATTTAACTTAACATGAGTAATATGTGATCTGTAGGTAAATAAGATTATTTAAAATTTTCATTTTTCATTGAATTTTCTGATTTTTGTCAAAATTTTCTTTTTCAATCTTTTAATTAACTGATTTTTCCTTTTTTAGATTTTCAATCTATTCTATTAAAACTGAAGTACCCAAATTTTTTCATGTGTAATTTTTAAAGTTGGAGCATCTATTAGATATGTAATATTTTTGACTTTATTAAATGATAATTATATTAATAATGCTACAAAATCAACTTCTATTTAATTAATCAAAAATTTTCACTAACTAATACTATCTTGTGAATATGTTTTGTATATCCTCTTAATTTATTTATAAATATATTCTTTTTGCTGTTAAAAATCTTATAAAAATGATTTTCTTACAAATTATAAATTAAAATTATTTTATTATTTTTTAAACAAAAACTAAAATATATCGGTATTATATATGTATCTTAAATATAATCTAATATTCAACCAAATAAAAAAATTCACCAACCTAATTTTTTTAAACAGATTTAAATTTTTTAAACAAGTATTATTTTGTATAAAATTTTAATGTTTACCACAAATAAAAAATCATATAATATCATTTACGCCAAAAAACTAAAACATCATCAATTTTTTATAAATATATTTTCAACTTTCTATAAAAATAGAAACACATAAAATTAAAAATTATTTCATTTTTAAAAATAAAAAAATTTATTAAACTATATATATATATATACTTAATATAAAATTATAAACACATTTGAAATTATTACCAAAAAAAATAAGAAACATCTGGAAATGTAAAAAGGTTAAAGCAAATATATATGAATTACTTAATTAAAATGTTATATAAAATTAATTACGCGTTTTAAAAGTGTGGGTCCAAATACAAATAGAAAAATCTGAAATAATCCAAACTACCCAAATATGAACCTGAAAACCTAAAAATATCTGAATTCGAACATTATCCATTTCGGGAATACTCAAATTTTTCTTTACTTACTAAACTCGACTCGACCATGGAATATATCTGAACCGAACCCGACTCGAATTTTAAAAATATTTGAACAAGCTAAAATTTATGCACCCAAATATCTGAATCTGAATGGATCTGATCTGAACCCGACTCGAAACCAGAAATATTCATATCTAAATATAAGATATTCTAACTTATGGAACATGTGTATTTAAAACTAGATGTATTCATATACAGAATTAATAGTCTGTTTTATACAAAATTATCAAAGGACAAACAACTTATATAACATATCAGTTTGATTGTTTTGACATCTAAGACCAACTGCGAGCAATTTGACATAACTTATAAACAATTAAAAAACATGATTAATCGTAAATTTAATACGTAAAAATTGAAAAATACTTGCGCGATCATGCGGATCAAATTCAAGTTAATCAATTTAAAGGGTAGTCATGTAATCAACCACTTTAACTTTTATTATATGCCAAATTCACTTCGCAAATAATATATAAGAAGGAATATAGAGTTGAGCTCAAAAATGATGTAATGGGATTTTTAGATTTTAACCCAAAGTAAAAGGCTTTTTTCCTCAATAATGAGAGAAAACATGGAAGAAGTAGGCTTTCTCATATTTCTCGAATCCAAAAGTCCAAATCGAACCTGTCTAATCTGACATAAAACCCGAACGGATTTTCTCTCACAGTAGTTTGGGTATCAAGTATCATCCGAGCTAGACCTAAATCTGAATGGATACTCAAAAGTTCGAAAAAATCGAAAAAAAATTTGAATTCGAAACGAAATCTAAAACACTAATAAGCATGTAAAAAATACGACATATCTGAATAAAACTCGAAATAAGTGTTTAAGACCTAAATAAGTAACTAAATATTCAATTTTTTCGTTTTTGATCACCAATTCAATTTCATGTTTATTTTTCTGTATTTGATTCTAAATTTTTCAAATTTATATGTTGTGTATTGAGTTTTATTTTAGAATGTTTAATTTTTATTGTGTAGATTGAAGTACTTAATAAGTATTTTATATAAAAATATTTGTAACAATCCAAAAATCTCTAATATCTGACCAGAACCCAAAAAATCTTATCGAACTTGATCTAAAATTCAGAAATATCCAAATGGGATAAGCTATTTCGCCCCAAAATCCCAAAAAATTTGAACCGAACTCAGAAAGGTCTGACTGAACTCGATCCTATATTTAAAAATGTCCAAAACCCGAATACCCGAAAAACTCGAACAGAATCCGAAGGGTACCCAACGACCAAAGGAAGAAGCATTCTTTCGGTTTAAAATGGTTTCATCGAGACAATATCCAAATATTACTCGGTTTCGTGCGGTTCAAAACAATTTTTTGTTGAATTTGGTTCGGCTTGTGTTCGTTAATCACCACGATCTTTTTGTTCACTTTTGGTTTTGTTCTTGTATAAATGTGTTGTTTTGTAGTTTTTTTTTTTGATAACTCGGGTGTCCTAGCCCCATCGAGGTGGTCTAGACTAGTCGGTGTCGGGGTCCTAGGCCAGGTCCGAGGCGGTTCTGAAGGGGACACATAGCCTGGACACTTGAAACCTGGACACGCCTGCACACCGTCGGTCCCGGAGCGCTGGGGGCCGCATGTGAATACCCCAGAGGCGTCATGGAAAATCGTGAAGTAGTTCCTTCTGTTGAGGATCGAACACGCGATCTATTTCCAGGAAGTGGCCCGTCTTTGCCAGTAGGCCACGACGTTCCGAACTGTTTTGTAGTTTTTGTGTGTAGCTTGACTTGTGAAAATGATCAAATCGTCAATCTCAGTCGGCTTAATGTATCATAGTCAATGCCTTGAGTCCTTGACTTTGACCAACAACTTTGAAATGAAAATTATTCGATTTAGATTTTAGATTTTGATTTTTTTTTGATAGAAATGTAAATATTCATTAAACAAAGTAATGATACAAGAAGATGCAATGTCTTTGGGAAAACAAAAACAGTCGGATCTAAACAAGTTAATTTTAAGCATGTATGTCATAAGGAAACCCCCAAAAAAATTAAAAAAGTTTCCCATGACAAGTTTATGTTGAAATAAGCTTGAAGTTACGTGAACAACAAGAAAGACAAACCGAGTTATGGTTTCATCGGTTAAAGAGTAGCTAAACCGATTAATGGTTTAGTTAAAGGATAAATACTAAAGGTTCTAGGAGTTATCTAGTCTTTTATATTAATCCTTGTTAAATTAGGAGATCTGAAGTTAGTATAAAAGGTGAATTGTTTTTCTTGTTGCTTTGCGAGAGAGAGAGGTTTTACGTGAGGTTTTACATGAGCTTTAGTGTTTTGGTTTTGAGAAGTTGTTAAGGTTTTGAGTAAGTTTTATCCTTAATAAGAAGAAGAGTGCTTTGTGATTAAGTGTTAACGTGTGAACTCTCTGTTTCATATCGAATCCTCTGTTCCAATATTTGGTATCAGAGCTTAGGTTGTAGAAACAGAGATGGGAGATAAGAGTCTGGTTGTGACTGCGGCTACATCATCAGAGATACAGACAGTTGAGACCGGTTCTCTTTCTATTAAGTGTCCTCTCTTAAACTCAACCAACTATTCGGTATGGGCAATCAAGATGAAACTTCTCTTGAGATACCACAAAGTATGGGATGCAGTTGAGTCAACGAGCGAGGACGAAGGAAAGAACATTGCAGCTATGTCGTTGATCGTGCAATCAATACCAAAAGCCCTCGTATTACAGGTTGGAGAACTCGAAACAGCAAAACAAGTTTGGGATGCGATTAAGTCGAGGCATATGGGGCTGAAAGGGTAAAAGAAGCACATTTGCAGACTCTGATGGCGGAATTTGACAAGTTGAAGATGAAAGATAGCGAGAACATAGATCAATTTGCTGGAAGGATTGCAGAAATCTCATCAAAGTCCTCAGCCCTTGGCGAAATAATTGAAGAACAAAAACTTGTGAAAAAGTTCTTGAAGGGTCTTCCTCGTTCTAGATACATACTTATTGTAGCCTCACTTGAGCAAGTCTTAGACCTAAAGAATACTAGTTTTGAGGAGATTGTTGGACGCCTAAAGACTTACGAAGAAAGGATCAATGGTGATGAAGAAGATCAAGTTGAGGACCACAATAAGCTAATGTATACCGAGCAGCAAGCTGAGAGGAACTTTGATGGAGAGAATAGAGGTCGAGGGAACTTTAATGGTAACTATAGAGCTCGTGGACGTGGTGGACGATTCCCTAGAGGCAGAGGAAGGGGACGATTTGGTGTAGTAAGAGATGCGTCACGAATCACTTGTTATCGGTGTGATAAACTCGGACACTATGCATCGGGTTGTCCAGATCGATTACTCAAGCTTCAGGAAACTCAAGAAGTGAAAGTGGAAGATACACAAGACGCGGATGAATTGATGATGCATGAAGTTGTGTTTCTAAACGGTGAGAAGGTAAAGCCGAGAGAGCTTGATATCGACTCTGAGAATGAAAATTTGTGGAACTTGGACAATGGCGCAAGTAATCACATAACTGGAAATCGAATGTGGTTCTATGACCTTGATGAATCTGTTACAGGAAAGGTTAAATTTGGAGACGATTCACGTGTAGACATAAAAGGAAAAGGATCGATAAGATTTGTTTTTAAAGATGAAGTTAAAAAGATTCTCTCAAGTGTGTACTACATCCCCGACTTAAAGAGCAACATAATTAGTCTGGGGCAAGCAACAGAGGCAGGATGTGAAGTGCGGATGAAAGAAGACCTGCTGCTACTGTTTGATCGAGATGAAAAGGTTCTGGTCAAAACCACCAGGGGAAAGAATAGACTCTATAAGGTACGGCTAGATGTTGAGAACTTCAAGTGTCTACAAACAGCGGTTGTAAGTGAGTCCTCTAGATGGCATGCAAGGTTGGGTCACATCAACTATGACAATCTAAAGATAATGGTGAGTAATGAGCTAGTGCTGGGCATATCGAGAATCATTGTTGAAAAGAGAACATGTGAGTCTTGCTTGCGTGGGAAGCAAGTTCGAAAATCGTTTCCACAACTCACTTCTTTTCGAGCTTCTCACAAACTAGATTTGGTACATGGAGATTTATGTGGCCCGATAACTCCTTCAACTGCTGGTAGAAAGAAATACATATTTGTGCTAATTGATGATCACTCCCGTTACATGTGGAATATTCTTCTACAAGAAAAGAGAGAAACCTTCGATAAGTTCGAGGCATTCAAGAAGATGATTGAACAAGAAATTGGGCTAAATATAAAAGTGTTTAGAATAGATAAAGGAGGTGAATTCATGTCATTGGAATTTCAAAGTTTCTGTAAAGACAATGGAATACAGAGACATCTAACAGCCCCTTACTCTCCTCAACAAAATGGAGTTGTTGAGAGACGCAATCGCACTCTCTTAGAAATGACAAGGAGCATTCTAAAACATATGGATATGCCAAATTATCTCTGGGGAGAAGCTGTTAGACACGCTACTTATCTAATAAACAGAGTGGAGACTAGGACATTGAATGCTCGTACTCCTTATGAGGCATACAAAGGGAGAAAGCCACAGCTCTCACATCTGCGAATCTTCGGATGTGTAGGTTATGTTAGAAATGAATCACCATTTAAGAGAAAGCTAGATGATCGATCCAGACCTCTTGTTCATCTGGGCATTGAACCGGGAAGCAAAGCATACAGAATGTTCGATCCAAGTAACAAGAGAATTGTCGTGAGCAGGGATGTAGAATTTCTTGAAGAAGGAAAATGGAGGTGGAGCACTCGAGGAGGAGACTTGTCTGGTGAAATGATTGGCTCTTTTGAAATAGGACCAAGTGAGTATGGTAACCGTGGCTTAGCAAGTTTCGAAAGAGTAATAGAAACAGAGCATGAAGCAGAACATGGTGATGAAAACCAAAGAGAAACAGAGCTTGAAAAACGTGATGTGATGGTGAAAGCAGAACCAGAAACGATATCCAGTTCTGAAGAAGAAGAAGTGGTTGAAGGTGTTCATGAAGAAGAAGTAGTAGAAGAAACAGAACATGACCAGCCAGTCTTGAGAAGATCTACAAGGGAAAGGACTAAACCCGAGTATTTATCAGATTACATACTTTTAGCAGAGGCCGAAGGTGAGACTCTCCTTATGACGATTAATGATGAACCATGGAGCTTCGGAGAAGCTAGGAAGTTGAAAGTATGGGTTCACGCATGTGAAGATGAGATTTCATCTATTGAAAAGAATCATACTTGGAGCTTAGTTGATTTACCTGCTGGAGTAAAGCCTATTGCTTAAAATAGATCTTTAAGATCAAAAGAAATCCAGATGGAAGTGTGAACAAGTACAAGGCACGGTTGGTTGCTAAAAGATATGTACAACGACTTGGAATTGACTATGATGAAGTTTTCGCACCTGTTGCTTGAATGGAGTCCGTACGCCTTATCCTAGCTATCGCAGCCTCNGAATTCAAGCTGAGAAGCCTGGATCGATCGATCACCCCAAGTGGATCGATCGATCTGCCCCGATTTCACTTTGTGATCGATCGATCCATAGGGGTGATCGATCGATCATCCCTCCTGACGAAAAAAAAATAATTAATTTCCTTTTTTCTGATTTCCTAATTTTTTTTTTGGAAAAATCCTAAAAACACAAAAGGAAGCCTAGGACGTTTTTAGGTTTGGTACTTTCTTTTTCACAGCTCTCTGATTTCTGAATTCTTTTTTACGTTGTAAGCTTTGGGAGACGAATCTCTTCGCCATTACTTTTGGAGAAGTCTTCTGAACCCTATTTTTATTATTCTGTTACATGTCTGTCAATTTAATCATGTTTTCTGTTCCNGCCATGTCTGAGTAGTTTCCCTGTTAGGTTTTAGGGTTTTCAAGGGATTTGATGAGATTGAATGTTTATGATTGCTAATTCAGGGAATTATCAACAGAATTCTTCACACGAATTGATCTTAGTGCTTGAACTTGACTGATCACCTA
>OVAN01006812.1:0-20634 GCA_900406275.1 Anastatica hierochuntica | reverse complement strand
TTGGCTTCTATTTGCATTTCTTTCTCGTGTTCTCTTGATTTATCATCTTTATATACTTTCGCATCCTCCTTACTCTTATTCTTATCATCATCTTTTTTGTCCTCTTCCGTTCTACTCTTTGTTTTAGCGGCTGCTTGTATTTCTTGTTCTGCTTTTTCAGTGTTCACTTTGGCTTCTGTTTGCATTTCTTTCTCGTGTTCTCTTGATTTATCACCTTTACCTTTAGACACTTTGACATCATTTTTAGTCCTCTTTTTATCATCTTCTTTGCTCTCTTGTTTTTCACTTTTTAATGATGCTTCACTCTTTGCTTTAGTCCTTGCTTGCATTTCTTTCTCGTAGTCACTTGATTTATCATGCGAAGAAACTTTGATATCTTGTTTAGTCTTCATTTTATTATCATCCTTTTTGCCCTCTTCTTTCTCCTTCTTAATTGATTGTTCAGTTTTTCCTTTAACTGTTGTTTGTGTTTCTTTTTCATCTTCTTCACTCTTTATTTTAGCCTCTGCTTTCATTTCTTTATCGAAATCTTTGGATTTATCATCTTTAGAACCTTTGCCATCTTCATTACTCTTTTGTTTATCGTCTTCTTTTTTGACCTTTTCGTTTTTATTTTTTGTTGATTCTCCACTCTTTGCTTTAGTTGATTCTTGCATTTCTTTCCCAAAATCAATTGATTTAAATTCTCCTTCGTTTGTTTTAGCTGCATATTTATCTTTTTTCGTGGTAGACTCTTTGATTCCTTGTATATTTTCTTCCGATTTAGTGTTTTGAAATTCTTCCTTCTCCTTTTTGTCGTCTTCTTTTTTCTTTGATTTATTGTCTTCGTAGTCTTCCTTCTTTTCCTTATTCGTGTTATGATTTTCTTCCTTACTCCTCTCTTTTTCATCTTTTTCTCTTTTCTTCTCTTCTTTCTTTTTCATTGATTTACTAACTTCACTCTCTTCAGTTTTTTGTAATTTTTTTTCTTTCTTCTCTTTGGCGTTTTTCTTTGATCTACGTTCTTCATGTTGCTTTTTCTCTTCTTTTATCATCGATTTATTGCCTTCCTCTTCTTTCTTTTTCATTGATTTACTATCCTTAGACACTTTCGTCGCTTCCTCATTTATATTTGACTTGGTGTCTTCAAATATCTTCTTCTCTATTTTATTTTCCTTTGAATTACGACTTTTAACCTCTTTTTTCTCTTTTTCCTTCTGATGCTCATACTCTTTTTTCTCATTTTCTTCTTCATTATCATTATTCAATTTATTATTTTTGGAATGTTTCTTCTCAGTTTTAGCTTCTGTTTTTTTCATTGATTTACTCTCTCCAGAATCTTTCTTCTCCTCCTGGTTTTTCTTCAACTTATGTTCTTCTGACTCAATTTTCTCTTTTCTCTCTTTTATCTTTTTCTTTGAGTTACTATCAACTTTATCTTTTGTCTCTCTTTTGTTCCCGTCTTTTTGGTATTGCATTGACTCTCCGCTTTGTTTTTGAACCTCCATGTCTATGGTATGTGCATATGCATTATTTTCCTTAGACTCTATTGACTTATCCTTTTTAGACTCTTTCATATCTCCACCATTTCTTTGAAACTCTTTACGCTTATCGTCTTTAGACTCTTTCATATCTCCATTATTTCCTTGAAACTCTTCCATGGACTCTCCTTTGCTCTCTTTTCCTTTTTCTTGCTTATCTTCTGTGTTACTTTTCCTTACCTCTACTGACTTATTCTCTTTCATACCTTTTGCGCCTCCTATATTCTCCATGTTCTTATCTTCCATAGAAACTTCATTGTTCCCTTGAGCTTCTTCTCCATTTTTCGCTTCAATATCCGCCATAGCATTCCCTTTGCTATCTAGGTTATTATCAGTAGTCAAGTTTCCAGTATGTTGGCTGTGAACCTCTACATCCTCCTTATTAGAATTTGCATTATTACCTTTACTCTCCACATTCCCGCCATTCTTGGAATCTCCATGACTTCTTTGAGCATCTTCATGCTTTTCTTCCATTGATATTTCATTGTTTTTCTTGGTCTCTACAGATTCATTATCCTTCAATTCCTTCTTGCCTTCTATATTCTCTAAGTTTTCATCATTCAATAAACCTTCATTGTTCCCTTGATTTTGTACCTTCTTTTCCCTCATGTGAACTTCATCATTTGTCATCGCCTGGCCGGAATTATCATTCCTAGTAACTTCCTCAGTTCCTTTGTTCTCCAAGCTCATATTTTTTATTAAACCTCCATTGTTATCTTTAGTATCTTCGGGATTTTCCTCTGTAGGGCTTTCATCTTTTTCCTTAGTCTTCGTCTCCAAGTTTATATCTTTAGTCGAGTCGCCCCTACTTTTTTCTTGAACATTTGCTTCCTTTTTCTCATTAGAATAAGCATGCCCACCATCCGTATCCTTAGTTTCTCCGTTAACATAAACTTCATTACCTCCTTGAGCCTCTTCTCGTTTTTCTTTAATAGAGGTTTCATTAAGTTTCTTTACCCCTAAAGATCCATCGTCCTTCAATTCTTTATTATCTTTTTTGTTTTCATAGTTTTCCTGTTTCACTGATTCTTCATTGTTTTCTTGAGTCTCTACCCTCTTTTCCTTTGTGTAATCTTCACCATTTGTTGTAGTCTCTCCCATTTTATCATCTTTAAACTCTTCCTCGCTTCCTTTGTTCTCCAAGTTCGTATCATTCGTTAGAACTCCACCGATTCTTTGAGCTTCTTCCAACTTCTCATTAATAAAACTTTCATGATTTTTAGTCTCGACTTCTGATTTAACCACCTCTTGTGTCTCCAAAGTTTTGTTATTGGTCGAATCTCTAGTACTTGCTCCTTGGACTACATTATTAGTATTACTAGTTTCTTTATTTTCATCTTTAGTCTTTGTTGTTTCTCCATCCTCAAAACCTTCATTACCTCCTTTGGCATCTACAACCTTGTCTTCTTCTTTAGCCTCCATTGCTAGATCGTTTCTTGAATCTGATTTTTCTCTAGCGGTCTTCGAAGCCTCGGCTGAACTTTCTGTTTTGACCTCTACAACAATCTTCACGAGCCGGCTAATTGTGTCTTCCCATTGAGATACCGCATTCGTTACCGCATCCTTTTGTTCCAATGATAGTGGCATTAACTCATCCCCTTTAATATGTTGATCCACAATAACTCTACCAATCGCAGCATGTAATTGAGTGAGCGCCTTCATCACTTCGAACATCTCTTCCCTTACACTTGAACTCATCTAATCATATTCACAAAAGTATAACATTTGATTAGTTCCCCAAGTTATTTTGCAAAAACGTAATAACTATATCTTTATTATATTGTTTGTTTATGTTCATATTTTGGTAAAATTCCACTTTTTTTATCATCTAACATCATTTGTAAACTGTAAGAGAAAATGCAAAGCAAAATCGACTAGGATTATATATAAAGCAATTAGTTTCTTCTTTCTCAATAACTCACCAATCCTCTCCCAAGCATAAACATCGTTTGCAAGAGATTTTCCGATTTGGATTTCAGATCAAACTTGAACGATTCAGGCTCTTTGTCCTCGATCAGCGGTGTAACAGAAGACTCAAACACTAAAAGACCTTTTAGTTTCTGAAAGAATGATCTTAACTGTTCTCTTATAGGACAACTGTTCTCCAACTTTAACACAAACCCAATGGCTCTATTGGAAATGTACGGCTCTACATCTTTAATCGTGTTTGGAGGATTCATGACTAACTCATGTCCTAAAACTACGTTGAGACTTGCAACAATGGTGATGCAACATAAGAAAAAGAAAGAAACTCTTGTCATGATTGATGGAGGTGAATTAGTGATATGGGAAGTATCTTGTTGATTCCTTTATATATAATGAAATGAAATCTGTGACAGCACTAAATATAGATTTAATAGAATCAATGACTTAGAGAACTTGATGGACTCATCTTTTAAGAAAAAATAGCGAAACCGAGAGCTTATTAGTGGTTTTCCTTATTTTGTTGTGCAATCATGGGGATTTTGAGCACTCATGGAACAAAATAGGTTCAATCAACTTTTTTTTTTTTTTTATCAAGTAAATCGGTTTGACCCGACCGATATTTGGACAAAACCCAAAACACAAGTCCATCCTGAAGAGAAACGAAAAAGTTTACGGCTTTTATCTCTGGTGTGCGACATAAGCAGCATGTCCCTTAAAAAACTGAAACCTCTTATTGTTCCTTTTAAACCACTTAGAGCATCATTATCCTAGAGACTCATTAAAGAGTCTCTTAATTATTTTTCTTTATTAATTTTTTTGTCAGATTTAAAAAAAAAAATTTAAAAGTCGACCAATCCCGGGACGCCACGTGTCGGTAGGGCCCGCGAACAGTCGAAGAACCCAGCCGAAATCGTTTCTTATTTGGGCTTCACAGGAGACGTTTCTTCCCTTTTTTGGTGGGGCCGACGTCTTTTTCTTTTTCTTTTAATTAAAAAGGATTAAGAAACCCACATAGGTTTGTGGGATAAGTATGCTCTTATACCTTCATTGTTTTAATGAACTATAATAATATCAAAATACCTCTTCTTGGGGATTTTTTGGACGTTTTTCGGTGGAGAAGAATAAGAACAAATCAACTAATAAGAACAAATCAACTAAGAACAAATCAACAAATCAACGTTTAGAGGTATGAGAGAGATGAGGAAAATGAGCGAATGTTAGAGGAGGGATTCGCACCCTGCGATCGAGCCTCGACTCACCAGAATAAGGCCAAAAGAAACAAAGGGCCCAAAAGAGAAGAGGGCCCATGAGAGTATCAAAGCCCATTTACGAGAAAGAAGACCGACAAGCGCTTCGAGAGGAAAGCCTCGAAGCAAGACACTCGAGAGAGCATCGGCCTCATATCAAGGAGAGCCTCAAAGAACCGTACGAAGGAGACATAGTGACATAATTCCCTGAAGATAAGAACACGACAAGGAATGAGGATTACAAGGAATGATATTGAGGAATACGACGGAGGTGTACAGAAAAGCATGTCGAAGGGCTCCTGACCTCTGTACAGATGGCAGAAGCCCATACCCGACAAACTAGACTTCTCGACAAACGTGCACCTAGGCGACAGACCTGCTCGGCCACAGATAAAGAAAATCAGACATAGTACAACAGGACAAGGGCAAATTGGTAAAAGATCATAGGGAAATTGGCGGGTAGGAACGACTTGATCAAGGGGGAAACGCCTATAAAAGGAGAAGACTGAGAACAAAGAAAGGAATCCGATTTTTAGCTTACACAACACTCTTCTTGTAATATCGGCCTCGCTATCCACGAGGCCACTTTTCTTCTCTTTGAATACAATATTTTCCTCCATCCAAAATCTCTAAGTCTTTCATTGTAGTTTGGTTTTAGTAACCAACATTTGGCGTCGTCTGTGGGGACGATTGAAAGAAAAAACAACTGAAACGATGGAAGACCAAGCAGCAAAAGCGACGAAGGCGACCAAAGCACAATCCGCGGCAACAAATTCGATGCCCCATGGAACGACGGAAATAGCAGATCCCCCGGCTCAGATGCTCCAAAGCTCAACGACTGAAGCTACACCAACCCAACCGAAAGGGAAAGCCCTAGAAAACCATCCCATGAGAGACCTGAACCGCGACGCCCAACCCCAGATGGACAGAACCCCAAAATCCAGTGTCATTGAAGTGCGAAGCCAACCACAAAGCAGAGACGAGCAACCCCCACTCAGTCTTAACAACGTTCCCCAGATCTCTGACATTATACTCAGAAACATCGACGAGTTGGCTAGAACCACTGACGCCAGGTTCGATGCCATAACCGCCTCACCTACGTTCTACCGCCAAGCTACGAAAAGACCCGGACCTTCTGCACCGCGAGAAACGCCCCAAGGATTCATCAATAGACTCCAGAGAAACCTTTTCGAAGAAAGCCCCCAAGAATCACCAGCTAACCCACCACCAAACCGTCTGCCTCAACACGACACGCGTCCACAAAACCCTTTCACGGACAAGGACGACGAGTTAGAACTCATGAAACAAAAACTGCAGGACATCAACTCGAAAGTCCACCAGGCGGTAAGCTCTGCTCCAGAAATCGACTGCGACTTGCGAGAAGCCCAAACGTTCCCTTCACGGAATGAATCACTCGCTTCCACGTTCCGGAGCCTGGAAAAATAAAGATCCCCAAATACGGAGGGACCACAGATCTGAGCAAGCACTTAACGACCTTCACAATAGCAATGGCACGAGCGAGATTCTCCCCCAAAGAGCGCGACGCGGGATACTATCAGCTCTTCGCTGAAAACTTGGAAGACGAGGCCTTGACATGGTTCTGCCGGCTTAAAGCAAACTCTATCGAAAACTTTCGACAACTTTCGACAACCTTCCTAAAACATTATTCTATGTTCATTCGAGAAGGATCCTCGACCGCTGATCTGTGGGCTCTGGCCCAAGGACCCACAGAAACCCTGCAAGACTTCATCAAGCGGTTTAAAGAAGTTGCCTCGAGGGTGACCGAAACTGACGAAGCCACGCTCCCCGCCCTCCGCAACGTGCTATGGTACGAGTCCGCCTTTAAGGACGACTTGAAGATCGACAGACCCCAAACGCTAGAAGACGCACTCCACCGGGCCACGCTGTTCATTGAAGTTGAGGAGGAAAAAGCGCTGATGAAGAAGAAATACCTCGAAGCAAAAGGAGTTGTAGCCAAGGAAAAGTCGAAGGAAGAGTACGTGGAGCCTCGTCAGCATCTCGACAAGGACTACTTGAAGGATAAGAAGGCAATGGTATACGCAGTCAGTGATAGCCAACCCGCAAAACCACCCGGAACAAAGAACCCAAAAGCAAACGATCAGGACCACTCCCAGTACTGTGAGTTCCACAACAGGTACGAACACTCGACAGAAGAATGTCGGCATCTGAATGACATCCTGCTCACGAAATATCGAAATAACGAAATCGAAGTGCGCCCTAGGAACGCGACGTCCGCTGACCGTGCAAACTACACATATAAGCGCCCGAACGAGACTAACCGCAAAGAACCCCAGCAGGAGCAGCTACCGGGTTCGCCTCGTAACGACGGCGCAGAAAACCAGAGGTACAACCAAGAACACGAGCCTGCCCGCGGATCCCCACCAACCGCCCGACGTTGAATCAACATGATTATGGGCGGCTTGATGTCATGCAACGACTCCGTCCGGTCCATCAAGAAGTATAAGCGCCGCATAGTAGCCGCAGTCCAATTGGGGCAACCGATCGACCCCACCAAGACCAGAGGACATGACATATCCTTCGGTAACAAGGACGCCGCAAGACTCGACCAACCCCACAACAACCCTCTCGTGATCGAGGTCATGATGTCCTCATCGTCACATGGAGCTCGGTCGACCTAATCTTCAAGGATACCCTCCAAAAGATGGGACATCAAACCCTTATCCAAACCCCTAACAGGGTTTAACGGCGATACCACATAAGCAATCAGATCGATCAGGCTCCCAGTGCACCTCGCTGGTGTCACTAAGTTGGTCAAGTTCGTTATCATCGATCGACCGACCATCTACAACGCCATCCTCGGAATCCCATGGCTCCATGCAATGGAAGCAATCCCTTCGACGTACCATCAATGCTTAAAGTTCCCAACGCCATCAGGCGTACAAATGGTACGAGGCGACCAAGGCATGGCACGAGCCTGCTTCATTGCCGATCTCAAATTACGCAACCCCTCAATGAATGAAGATAACGACGACGACGTCGAGACCACATAAACAACGAGAAATCCAGGTGAAGTACCCAGCACGACAAACAACTGAACCACTCTCTGATCGAAGCAAGCGAAGAAGGCTACCTTCAAGCCTTAAGAACGTATTATCCTTTCTTTTGTAATCAGAACTACGATTGGCTTGATCCCCTCGGGGTACGTAGGCAGCCTTTTCCAAGGCACAAATACTTATCTATTAATATTACTTATCTTTGCGAACGACCAACACAGGCATCAGCGATTCACCTCGCAAAACGAATGCACCAATTAAAACGAATAACCACAAAACGGGACGACCCGTGAAATCCTTCGGACTCTTGAAGAGTCCCATGGCCCAATCGAACCCATGAAACTAACGCTCGAACGAACGTGTAGACTGATCACCCACATAAATTTATTTTGCACCTCGAAATAAGTCGAGCCCGCCTCGCATCGGATGCAATGGCCCAATTGAATCCACAACTAAGTCGGATCGCGCCGAAAATTCGAACGCTTTTTAATTAAAGCAAAACATAATGAACAAAACGAAATATCAAAAAGAAAATTTTATTCACAAGGCATAAAACCGCCCTCGTCGAGAAATCTAAACAAATAGCTACAGAAGCTAACGAGGCGACAAACCCGTCCTCGTCGAGAAATCTAAACAAATAGCTACATGAAGCTAACGAGGCGACAAACTCGCCCTCGTCGAGAAATCTAAACAAATAAGCTATACGAAGCTAACGAGGCGACAAACCCGCCCTCGTTGAGAAATCTAAACAGAAAACTACGCAAAGCTAATGAGGCGACAAATCTGCTCTCGCTGCTAAATCCAGACTAAGAGCCGAACAAGGAAACAAAAAACATAAAACTACAACGAAAAAAAAGAAGAAACAAAAGAAAACTCACCCTTGTCGAGAAATCAAGACAAGAACCTCGAGAAGGGAGGGCATTGCGATGCTTGCGAGGGGGATGGTCAGTGTGAGTTTTGCTCAATTGACCGAGCAAACCCTTGATGTCACTAGTCCAGATAACATCAAGTCCCCGTCTGACAAACAGACGCATCTTCATGAAGGGGCTCAAACATATTAACCGTATTGGTAGAGGCTCGGCGGTCAGCCAACGAGGGCGCTACCCAGTCTTCAGCAGAAAGTGTGGCTATCGGAGAAAGGGCTCTCACTTTCCTATCCTCCTCCTTGAAGTCCTTCCTCGTATCCTCAATAAAGCTTGAAGGAATGCCATCCCCCAAACTTTGCCTTGAGCACAAATTTTCATATGCGCCCTTGGCTTAAAGATACGAGGCCACAAGAGCATCCCGCTCTTCTTCCTCCTGCTCTCGACGACGGAATTTGTCGAGACGAGCTTGAAACATCGACTTCAGCTTTTCTTCAGTCGAGTTCCTCTCGCGGGTAGCCCACTCCGTCCTCGACTTTCGAAGACGGTCTGTCTCGAAGTTAGCTTCTCTCGACCCTCGTCCCGCTGCAGTATCAGGCATGAAACCTCCTTCTCCAGGGCCCCTGATCGAGCTCTAAGCCCCTCGAGCTTCTCCTGAAGCGTCTTGTTCTCTTCCGCAAGACGCGTCGCCTCAGGCTCAGCCCTCTGTTGACGATACAAACTCGCATCAGAGGCCCGCTGATACGACAGAATGGTGCGTTCAAAAAATACCTGATGCCTATCCAATTTAGCCTCAACTCGGGCTAGAGCTTCCTCCAGCCCAGCGCCCTCTTTCTTGAGGTCGTCGGCCAAGAGACTGGCCACATCCGCCCTTCGATGCTCCCTCTCCAACCGGGAGCGAAGAAACAAAATCTCATTGTTGATGCTCCTAGCAAACTGCAAGACAAAGAACACGTCTAAAAAAAAGCATATATAAGATACTATATTTCAACCAAAGGAAAGAAGTATCACCGCTACGCCATCAGCAGAGAGCCTCTCGTAATTCTCACCGTCCTCGGGCAGCGTCGGACAAGGCATGTGCAGGTTGAGCTTTAAATAAAAGAATAGCTTCGCACACTTCACTCGATTCGTCACCAGAGGAGTGTGGTCGGTATGATGAAAGGAAAAGGCGTGAGTAGCTCTTGCCCTCTTAGGATTAGAACGACCCTCCTGGTCCCGTCGATCTCTCGACCTCTTCTCAGCGTGCTCAGAGTCGGCCGCCGAGTTCTGAATAATTTCGACCTCGTGAGGGGGATCAATGATAAGAAGTCGAAGCTCCTCGTCAGGAACTTCCGCCACTTCTTGAGAAAGAGGGGCACTAGCACCCTCATCGACCTCAACAAGTCGTGCCTCGGAGGCAGCCCCCGAAGAAGGAAGAACAAGAGAAGGCTCAAAAGGAACCTCAACAACGGGCCCTGAAGACTCGACGCCTTCATTAGGCCTCACCTCGGGAACAATCTCTGGGGGGGGGACTTGAAGAGGCTCCAAAAAAGTCTCGGGCGCAGCCTGCTCACAAGAACCAACCTCCTGAGAAAGCCTCGCCCTCTTGGCAAGGATCCTCTGCCGCTTCTGCTCGGCGTAACTGGGCACGTTAAGAAGATTGAGCTTCATGGTGCCTACAAGAATCAATGAACTTAGAAAAACACAACGTCGACAAGCAAACGAAGAAAAACACCAAACTTACGAGGAGAAAGAGAAGAAAAGTTAAGTTGGTTAATCACAAATGGGTCAAAAACCGAATGCCACCGACGATCAGGAACCCGAAGGAGACGAGCAAGATCGACCTCAAAATTAGGAGAACGACTCGAACAGGGAGGATAAACTGCAAGAAACAAGAACACAAGTTTAGAACAAGGGATAAGTCACAAAAACATGGGCCCACACCCAACCTAGAAGCAAGAACCACGACACAAACCAAACGACGAATCGAGACTGCAGTCAACTGAGCAATAGCAACCTGCCGGCGTTCGCAAAAGTCTACCAAGAAACAAGGTAAAGGAAACCAAAGTCCCCAATCGTAATAATAGGCCTCAAACACAGAAAAGAATCCCTCAGGAGTATCTCAAGGACGACAGTCGAACCCAGGAACGCGAATTGTGAGTTCCCTCGAAAGGCCACACGATTCAACCAAGCCCTGGACAGACTGAGACGTTGCCAAAGACGACCCTACCGCGTCCCTTCTAGAAACATCTGCAACTATGTCGCGATCACGCTCAACGCCGGAAGAACCTCCAGCCCCATGTCGAGAGGAAAAAGAGCCCCGACGGCAAGGCTCACGGCGAGGTCCCCTCACCAAGTGCTTGAGACCACTGAAAACAGAGGAAGGAGCAGAATCGCCACGCGCAGACTTCACCATTTCCAAAAACAGAAAAAGAATACCAAGCGACGAGACCAACTGAGGAACCAGACAGTGTTCCAGAAGCTCAGAAGAAATAAAAAAAAAAATCTTGTCGAGATAAAGAAAGGAGAGAGAGGAAAGAAGATACCTGCAATTCGCCAAAAAGATAACTCCTAAACGACTCCAATTTCCCTTTTTAAAAGAAGATGAAAGTAATAATTACAACCTAGGAAAACTGAAAGGACGTTTCGGCGGCAAAATGAAACTTCCAAGACAAAAACCTAAAGCACGCGTTAGAAGCAAAAGTCACATCCGCAATAAAAATGCCATCAAATCCCCGAGGCTCGATCACTGGCTTTCCGATTGCATTGCATCTCAACAATCTAACCGAGGGGGGGACTAACTGTTGGAGGAGTGATTCGCACCCTCCGATCGAGCCTTGACTCACCAGAATAAGGCCAGAAGAAAAAAAAGGCCCAAAAGAGAAGATGGCCCATGAGATTATCAAAGTCCATTTACGAGAAAGACGATCGACAAACGCTTCGAGAGGAAAGCCTCAAAGCAAGACACTCGAGAGAGCATCGACCTCGTATTAAGGAGAGCCTCGAAGAACCGTACGAAGGAGACATAGTGACATCATTCCGTGAAGATAAGAACACGACAAGGAATGAGGATTACAAGGAATGAGACTGAGGAATACGACAGAGGTGTATAAAAAAGCATGTCGAAGGGCTCCTGAACTCTGTACATACGGCAGAAGCCCATACCCGACAAACTGGACTTCTCGATAAACGTGCACCTAGGCGACAGACCTACTCGGCCACAAATAAAGCAAATCAGACATAGTACAACAGAACAAGGGCAAATTGGTTAAAGATCATAGGAAAATTGGCGGGAAGAAACGACTTGATCAAAGGGGAAACGCCTATAAAAGGAGAAGACTGAGAACAAAGAAAGGGATCCGATTTTTAGCTTACACAACACTCTTCTTGTAACATTGGCCTCGCTATCCAGGAGGCCACTTTCCTTCTCTTTGAATACAAATTTTCCTCCATCCAAAATCTGTCAGTCTTTCATTGTAGTTTCATTTTAGTAACCAACAGTGAACAAGACAAAAGATATGTAAAAGACTATTCTTTATTATTTCGTAATAAGAGGTCAATTACAAGAGTGTATGTTTCAAATTTTTGGGGTCGGGTCCCTGAACTAAGGTTCTTCCATTTATATTTATAGCTTTCGAGTTAGGGTTTTTCCATTTATTTAATGGATAATTCATATATTTGTGCTTATCAAACAAAAGGAATATTTCCCTAGATTCAATAAGGCATTTGTCCTTATCGGTTAAGATATTAGACCGACTTAGGAGATATCCACCGTACCTCGGCTTGGCGACGGTGTCCTTGGCTATGGCCTTGGTTAGCACCTACAACTAGGGGGTCTATCTATGTCTCCTTGGTCTAGGTTGTGGTCGGACTCTAAGAGAATAAAATTACCCCCAAAAGTTGTCGTCCACTCTTCATTTTCCAAGTGTGGAGTTCGAAGAGTAGATCTTGTCTTAAGAGATTTCGGTTCATACCTTAGTTTTGTGATCGACTTTGCGAAAGTAATAAAAATAAGAAAATCTCCCGCCATGGCTTCCGCTGCTATGGATTCATCCTTGGTGAGTCTTATTAGCGCTTGAGGGGCCGTATCTTTTTGATGAAGTCTTGGTCATTTCACTTTTTTAACTTGCCTCCTCAAAGTCAGATTAGGATTTTCTCTCGAGAGGCCACCACTTCCTATGCATTTTCCTGTAAATCCTTAGCGCATTTCCGGTAGATCCGACTTTCTTTTACCCTTAGTAGCAATTGTGCTGGGTTGATGGTAGTAGATCTTCGATTTTGACTTAGGGATTTCACCGTTGATGATCTTTTCCATAGATTTTTGAGCGGTTTTCTGACCATTTTTCCTTTGATTCTATAACGGTTTTCGTCGTTCATGTCTCTGCTGCTTCAACTTCTACTACTAAGGCAACGATTTTTATATGATCTCCATGGTGAATTATTGTGCTTCAGCCATCTGATCTTAATGACAACCTTGTAGAAATCGCTAAATTTTGATTTTTAGTGTCCGATCATCAATTTATAGACATGCAACATGATCGTTCTTCCTTCTGGTTTGCAGGTCCGAGATGAGATCGTCAAAAGATCGGCTTTACACTCTCTTAGGAGACTTTTGGGCTTCCCACGTTTCGAGGATCGCCTCTGGATTTCCTCCATGGTCTAAGGGTTGAGACCTCGTCAAGAAAAGGAAGTCAACGCTTTCCGTCGATCTCTCCATGATGCTTTTGGTTGGGCATGAAGGTATGCATCGCCTGCGGTGACGGTATGACAACCTTCAGGATCTTCCATCGAGCTAGGAAACGATGGCGGACCATTGTTTTGGTTGTTGCCATGGCCATCGGAATGGAATGCCACCTTGGTGATCTCCTCCTCCCGTGTTAGACATCCTTGGCGCTTCCCTTCGATTTAACATTGCCAAGGCTATCCATGACAGGGATTAACGGGATGAAGGTGGTTCTCTAGGCCGAAGGTGAGCCGCGTATGCATCACAAACCATGGTCAAAAGACGATGGAACCCTTAGTACGGTCGTCTGGCCATCTTGGACCATTGTGGCCACAATAGCTGCAATGGATGGCTTGGGTCCCCTTGGACTCTTGGGGGTCTTTTACCGCCATGGTAATAGAAGGAAACATGTCTTCTCCAGGTTTTCTGTGATTTTCCACCTTAGATGCCTCTCTCCGGTCCTTGGCTCTGGCGTTTATATTCTGGTCTGATATGATCTATCAGGGGGACACTTGATGTCACTTCTAGGGTGGATCTGACTTTTGTGAATACGCACTCTAGGTCTAAGGAAGGGAGGTGTATTTAGTCTTTGCATTAGTCTAGTCACGCCATTAACTTCAGATCATGCAGGTTCCAGGATATTGCATGATTCCTCACCGTAGCTTAGTCGTTAGAGATGTACTGATGAGACCTAATGTAATAGCTTCCATTCTTCTAGTAAGACACTTTTTAGTATTTGGCTTGTTATCATTCCTTTGTAAAGAATCTTTTGATGATGCAATAAAATCCATGGGCTCCTTCGCCTTTTGTTTAATATCAAAACTTGTCGCCATGGCCTTTTATCACATCTGATTTGGCTTCCACACTTTGACCCATTGTTTGCCTTAGCCTCGGCTTTAGGTTATGGGAGTCTGAACTTGCTTCCGAGGTAGTCGTCGTCTTTGAGTGCAAGATATGGATACCTTTTTTGTGATATTTCCTTTGTCATCTTAAGGGTCCATAGTAATCGCCTTATTGAAAGAAAGTCATTCCCACCAGTGGAGGCCATGATCAACCTTGCTATATCTTCAAGTGGCAAAAGTCCTGATATCCTTGATGGTTTTTTATTAAAGGCCATGGGATTCAACAAATGTCATCTTGACTTGTACGCGTTGGTTTTGTCTAGCACCATATTTGAACCTGCGTGGGTTTCTTTACGGGACTTGAACTTCTTTTGGATTTTCGCGCCTTGGAGCTTCTCCCTAGGTTTTTCAGCCTCGAAAATCTCGTGAGTTTGAGCTTCAAAACCTTCAACCATGACAAACCGTTGGGGCTTTCATCCCACCTCCTGCTTGGTTCCTTCTTGCTTCTTTTCACTTCTTCGACTTACTTATTGTTCGATCATCTTCTTAGTCTATCATCTTGTAATACTAATAATGTAGTCCATGGACTCTTCGGGGTCTATTTCCACGATGTGTATGTATTTATTTCGAGGGAGACTTTTGAGAAACTTCTTAACAACCTTTCATTCCGCAATTTCCTCTCCGAGTGCTGCGGATTTCGAGGTGATCTCTGAGAGCCTACCAAGGAATCCATTGATGGTCTTTGTGTCTTTCATTCTCAGGCGATCAAACTCGGACATCAGTCTGCAACCTCGCTTCTTTAAGTTGCTCTGCCCCCATATGCCTTGTCTTGTTTGCCTCCCAAACTTTTTTAGCCGTGTCAAACTCACCAACTTGTAAAATAAGAGATTCTGGAATGGGTTCGAGAATAAGAGCTATGACAACATCATTCTTCTCAGTATCATCAGTGGTTTTGTTAACAGCATCCCAAACCTTATGCACTTGAAGAAGTGCTTTCATCTTTATTGTCCAAACGGTAGAGTTTGTGGTGTTCAACATCGGACATTTAAGTGAAGGTCCTCCTCCTCCTTCTTCTAGCTTTGAAGCCACGGTCGTGGCTGGTATCACTTCTCCCATGATCGGAATTCACACAAGAATCAAAGCTCTAGCTTGGCGGAACAGAGTCTTTGGTTCCAAAAAACAAAGTAAGAGCACGAAGAAAGCTCTTACGATCAAAAGAAAAACAGAGTATCGATAGATACGGTGCTTTATTTTGATCGAGTATTTCACGGTGATCAAAAATGTTTGATCATGATAGCTATGATCTAACTCTTGCTCTGATACAAATTATTGATTTGAATCAAACAATATTGCTCAAGAACACACGATTTAAAGAAGAATTATTCTCTCTTTATTGACTTAGAAAATAACTTAAAACTAAGCCTCTCAATCTCTCAAAACTTCTAAATCCATCACAACTCAATGGACTTATATTTAAAGCCAAAACACAATTCCTAATCCTAATTGAAATAGACTTTTATTAGATTTAGATATCTCCTAAATAAAATCTTATCCTTATCAACTAATATTTTTTTTCTGTTATTTGCATTCCAAGTTTCTTCTTTGAACTCACTCCAACAAAATCTTCCATGAAAATTTCATAACAAAATCGTGGCTATGCGGCTACTATAAGCCACAGTTAAAATTTGTTACGATCTTATAGCTATGTTTTTTTTTCGTGGCAAATTCATCATATAGCAACGAAATTTGCCTTATAGCCATGAAATCAGAACGTTGTTATAACCTTTTTTTACTAGTGGTGGGACGAAGAGGACCAGAGGAAGAGAAGAGACAATAGGTTGAACAATGGTGAGTACGACTGAGGCAAAAAGACAACAGAGACTGGCGGTCACTCCGTGTATCGCAAAGCGTCGTTCAGATGTTATAGTCCTTTTTTTGCCGGTCATACGTTATAGTCTATCATTGTTGTAATTGTGTTTGGAATAAACCATTTTCTGTTTTAAAAAAACTAGTTCATTTCTTAATTTTCAAATTTTATAACCGGTAAATGGATATAAATCCATATCTTCCAATCGGTCCTTATTTTTGTCGTTCAGCAAATTACATTTTTGTACAGAAAATATGGAGAAACTGATATTCCTTAATAGTTGAAAGAGAGTTAGTTTTATTTTTTTTTCCAATAATATACTAATTATATATATGATTTTTGGCCAACTCTCTCCAAGAGAGTGCCACCTCATCATATATCATGGTGACAGGTGTTCATTTAACTATGAATATGACTTTTGCAATTCTTCACTATTTATTTTTCTATTAAATATAATTTATGATGATTAAGTTTACATCATTAAGAGTTTAATTATAAATTAATAGATATTTGAAGACAATTCAAAGAGATATCCAATCTTCATATGAAAAATGATTTACAATTTTTTAATGTTTTTTTTTCACATTTTACACTATTATTTATATTTTTTATTCAATACGTTATAAATTTAGGAGGAAAATGAGTTCAAAGGAAAGCAAAACCATTTTTCTAAGATAAATGTATTTTATAATATTTGATAATAAGTAAATAATTAAAATAGATTTTGAGGAGTTTAACTGTAAACTAAATATGCATGATTTATGTATTTTAATTTTAGGAAAATGTACCTCTATTTTATATGTAGAACTCAATTAAACATATTAGTGTCACCTTAAGTTTTCAAAAAAAAATGTTACTTATAATTTTAGAACAACGTCCGCGCGTAGGCGCGGTTACTCATCTAGTGTGATATAACGATAGTATTAGCACAAATAACTATTTTTAGCACAACCAAAACTATATTCTCATTTCTAGAATTGAGAAACCAAAACTGTAGATTCTACACCAGAAGGTCAGGGGATCGATTTCCCAGAGATGCGCAATTTATTGCAGATTAATGGAGGCAAGCTTATAGGAAGTCTTCAGCGTGGTGCAAGCGAGAATCGTTCGTCATGTCAGCAGATGGAACGAAAAGATTTTTCCGCTGAAGTACTTGTCTTTGTAGTTGTTTCTCAAAATTTGTAATAGCAGTAGTAGTAACCCAGACGATAAAAAAACTAACGAGACTACATATCTAAACCAGTCGGTTACTAAAAAAAAGCGGTTATAACTTGTTCCAACAATTTCAGTTTTATATCATTAAATAAATTAGCTAATTAACCAAATAGAAAGTTCAAGTAAACGCCCCTGAAACTCTCCTTGGTTTTTTGTTGGCTTTTTTATTTGATGATCTATTATTAGGGTATACAAAATTGTATATATACCTTTCCAACTCCTCAATCCAAAGACGCACTTCCTTCATTTTCATTTTTCATTTTGTTTTTTTTTTGTCTTTTTTTTTTACCTTGTCATCAATACAACCATGGCAAGGATTTCTCTGTTGTTTTCTTTAGCCTTAGTTCTAGCCATTGGATTTGTATCTGCACACCCGCCTAACCAAAAGAAAACACAAAAGATCTTGTGTCCACCTACTTTGTCCGGGCTCCAAACTTTCCCATACACTGAAATCTCTAAGCTTATCGAGAAGAAAGTTGAATCTGCACCAGACACCATGCAATTCAAAGCATTATTTTCAATCTGTAAGGCCTACAATGATTATCTTGGGGCCTCCAAAGTTGCATTCGCCAAGGATGTGTTCGGATCAGTTCATACCAAAAACGCTTTGATGACTAAGGCGATGATTGCAGCACAAGCATCTGTTGGTGTTGAAGGAAAACTCGCAGTTAAGCTGAGGAAGAGTTACGCGACGATGGCCGAAGGGTATGTTACGGTTGTGAAGAAGATTGCTGAGATCTCGGCCAAGTATAAGTTTGATGTTGATTCTAAGATTAGCAAGAGTGACAGGATCGAGATGGATCGTTGCTTGATTAAGTTGAAGGGTTCCATTAGCATTTTCATGAAAGTGATCACCAGATGTAGCAAAAAATTCTCTATCGAGAAGAAAATTGGTGCAGGTAGTTCCACCGGAAATTTGATTAGTAATGATATCGGATTTGAAGGTCAATTGATAGATTTAGGCAGCCATGTCACTGCTAAAACTGGTGCTTATGGTGGAGCTAGTGCCAGAGTTGATATTGAAGGATTGTTCGGAGGAAAAGCTCATTTCGGAGTTGGTGGTAGTGCAAAGGTGGGTGGAAGAAATGGATTTGGCCATTGAGCCAGACCAATAAGAAACACTTGGACTAAGCAAAAGCACAAGCTATGCATTTTAACAACAGATGAAGGAGCCATGAGTTCATCTCTTATTTATATTTTTATTGACATCAAGAAGGAAAGCGCCATGCCATATTTTATCACTATTTGTAACCTTTACAAAATATCATATTTAAGAAAAATTACTTGAAATGAATTTTGAAATTTTTTTTTGTCAACAACTTAAATTTAAACTGATTCGGTAATCCAAATCGGTAGCACAGAGCTTACATAACACATAGCATATGGAAGTTGGCGAGCACTACCTGCTAACCGATCCATTTGAGTGTTAAAACTGCGCGAAATGTATGCTAGAGAAAAAGCAGTGAAACTCCCTTTAAGTGTCTCTATTTTCTCCAAATAGATGTGGAAAGTTGGCCACTCTTGAGGAGACTCCACCATCTTCACTAGCTCAGTATTGTCCGTTGCAAAAGCCACCAACATTTTTTGATGAGAAAGCATGCAGTGCATCGCCCAAATCAAAGCTTCAGCTTCAGCATGCAGTGGTGTAAGACTTCGACAAACATTCTTTGCCCCCATTAGTGCCTCTGTACTCCCGCTCTTGAAAGAGTGCCACCCCATCTCCGAGTAGACAACACCCTCCTTCCAAGATCCATCAATACGACACGTGTGCATGGGGCACAAAACAGATTCTGTAGGCGATAATGTGAGCCCCAACTCCGAATGCTCTATTGTCTCTTCCTCCGCCTCTGCATGAACCGCCTCCCACAAGGATGCTTCTTTCTCTGCTATTGCCAGTAGTTGTTGGGAATCTAAATCCTGATTGGAGTAGACCTTATCATTTCTGGCTTTCTAGATATACCAAAGGATCCATGGGTAACTAAGTGTCTGACCACTCATTGCGATTCTCCAAAATAGATAATCTAGATTCGAATAGATCGATGACATTGGAAAAATATCCATAGCCGAAGGAATTTTTGAAAGTGCCCAAACCTGTATCGCCGAGGGACATTCAAAGAAAACATGATTGACTGTTTCAAAAACTGCCTCGCACCGTCCACACTGCACATCACATTTTATACCACGCCTATGTAAATTTAATGACACCCGAAATATTCCCAGTTAGAATTTGGCATAAGAAATGTTTGAGTTTCGGGGAACACTTCAAATTCCATAAGTGAGTAAATAGGGGTGTAAGAAATGGACCTCTCACAGTGTGTGCTCCCCAAGTTGATTGAAATCCCAACTTGCCAAATAACCCGACTTTAACGTATACTTTCCGGACTTTGTAAAATGTCATCCCAAACCATATGGTTGCTACAACTTACCCACTGGTATGCTAGTTATAATTTCCACATCCTCTGGAATAATAATTTCCTTTATCAATGGAAGATTCCATGACTTACTCAACGGGTCAATCAATTGATCAACCGTGATATTTGGACAGTGTTGTCCTCAACAGGTAGCATGCCTCGGTATATTGGCGAGTATCCAAGGATCCTTCCAGACTGAAATGGAATGATACGAATCCACCCTTTTAATAAGCCATTTGTTTACCAGAGGTCTCAGTGATATAATACTCCTCCAGCCATAAGAAGGGGAGTAACATTTGACCGAATCCAGAGAAGTAGTCATACAGTAATTCCTTACTTTTGAAAATCTTTTGATGACTAGAATGACATAGGTTAATTTTTAAAACTAGAATAACCTCAAAGATGATGTGAATTCCTGAAAAATCCTTGTCAATTTTATTTCCTTAGAACTATTTTACAAAAATAAAATAATTTACCTTTTGAAATAAAAAAAAACTATAATAAATCGTTTTGTTATTTAAAAATCATTGTCCAACTCTCGAGGGTGAATGTCTCTTTTACTCCTAAGTGGAAAAAAGTGATCTCAATACTCTCCTTTAATCCATCATACTTCTCTTAGTATGCAAAACCAATTTTACCCCTCTACATAAAAAAAATGATTTCTAACTAAATCAAAAATGATTTCTAATTCAAATAACATCAACCAATCAGAAAAAGGTTTTATTAACCAATCAAAAAAGAGTTGCAATATTCTCTCTCCTCCCATCTTCTTCTTCGTCGATGTTGAATACCATTGAAGCAAGTTTGAAAATCGAAATCCAAATCTTGCAACATTGACTCTAGAGCTCAAAACCTAGGTAATTTCATGTTCAATTAGGTAAATTATATGATGTTTGAAGAAATTTACGGTCAATTAGAGTATAGATAAAGAGTAGAACATTAACATTTGTAAATTGGGGATTTCAAAATTTAAATGGTTGTTATACAACAATGTGCGATGAAAAGA
>OVAN01006811.1:147-20637 GCA_900406275.1 Anastatica hierochuntica | reverse complement strand
ACGCATCCAGGAAGACATTGATTCTTAGATATTCTTAGACTAAATAAGAATCTATGTATTTATCTATTTTACGCTGCATCAGTTTGGTATCAGAGCCAGGTTGGTATCAAGATTCGAGGACGAATCTTCTTCAACCCGGAGAGAATGATGCAGAGAGATANAGGTTTCTATAAACCACTGAGAAGAGTATTCTCAACCCTGTTTTCGGATAGAGCTTTGACTCTCAACGCATCCAGGAAGACATTGATTCTTAGGTATTCTTAGACTAAATAAGAATCTCTGTATTTATCTATTTTACGCTGCATCATGATGCTTCATCTTTTAGTGAATCAACCTTAGAATATCTAAGGCAGATTCAAACTTCTTCGCTGGAACATTCTTGGTTAGAATATCCGCAGGATTCCTTGAAGTATGAATTTTGCAAACTTCAACCTCACCTTGATCTATTACCTCCCTGATGAAGTTTCACTTCACATCCATATGCTTTGTCCTCTCATGTATGATATTTTTCTTGGACAAACATATTGCTGACTGAGAATCACATAAAACTGTAGCTTTCTCTTCTTCGAAACCCATGTCACTTAACAGACCCTTAATTCATATTGCTTCCTTAACTGCTTTCGTTAAGGCAATGTACTCAGCCTCAGTGGTAGATAGAGCAACAATTGATTGCAAACACGACTTCCAGCTGATGGTGTTACCTCCCACAGTGAATACATAACTACTACTTGACCTTCTCTTGTCAAGATCTGCAGCAAAATCTAGTCACAGTAACCCTGAATTCTGAAATTCGTACTCTTCGTGAAAACCAAGCTCAAGTCTAATGATCCCTTTATATACCTGAGTAGCCACTTGGCTACCTCCCAATGTATTTGACCTGATTTACTCATAAACCTTCTGATTAATCCTATGGCAAATGCCATATCAGGTTAATTCCCAACCATAACATACATGATGCTTCCAACCACGCTTGAATATGGAAACCTCTCTATGTCAATATATTATGAATCATCTTGAACCGTGAACAACTTGAAATGTCCATCAACAGGTGTGCTTACAGTCTTTGCCTCATTCATCTTGAACCTTTGAATCACCTTCTTCAAGTAACTTTCTTGAGACAAATACAACACCCTTCTTTCCTATCTCTCGTGATGTCTATTCCCAGAATACGACTTGCAGCTCCCATGTCTTTTATTTCAAACACTGAGCTTAACTTGCCTTTGAGTTTATCAATCTCTACCATTTCTTTTGCTGCCTACAACATATCATCAATATAAAGCAACAGATAAACCCAACCATGCTCCACCTTCTTCACATAAACACATGAATCATGACCACTTCTAATGAACTTGTGATTAACCATGAAATAATTGAAATTCTTGTTCCATGGTCTAGGCGATTGCTTCAGACCATAAAGAGATTTTTTCAATAAACACATTTGATCCTTGTCTTTGTTAACCTCAAATCTCTCTTGTTGTCCCATGTACTACTTTTGTTCCAAGCGTCCATGAAGAAAAGCAGTTTTAAAATCCATTTGTTCAAGCTCCAAGTCATGATTTACAACTGCAGACATCAAAATCCTTATCGAGACATGTTTTACCACTTGTGCAAAGACTTTTTGATAGTCAATATCTTGTCTTTGTGTGAAAACTCGTGCCACTAACATGGCCTTGAATCTTTCTGGTTCCACACCTGGAATTCCAGGCTTTCTTTTGTAAATCCACTTGCATCTAATGACTTTCTCTCCTTCAAGCCGATCCACAACATCAAATATTTCATTTTTGGATAATGAAGACATTTCTTCTTCCATTGAATCATTTAATTTATCCCAATATGCATAGCTTTTAGTTTCATGATAAAATTGTGGTTCCCCAAGATTGATTTCCTATGAAGTTAACAACGCAAAGGCCACCATGCTGTAATTCGTGAACCTTGCAGGTGGTATTGTGGTTCTATGTGACCTATCCCTTCCAAGCTGGTACCCTACTGGATTCTCATCAGATTCTTTTTCATCTAGCTCAGCTAATTCCTCTTCAGATTCACTTGAGTTCTCTGCAGTAGCTCCACTGTTCGGGTCAAAAACGGTAACATCGAAATCAACGCCCAAGATTCCCGAATGACTCTCAAGAGATATCAAGATACTAGTTTTAGGGCAATAAGAAATCATCGTAAACATCGGATAATCTCGTTGTTTCAAAGACAAGAGCAAGGTCTGGTCGCCGTTGGGCGACTGGATTCTTCGCGAAAGTCTAGCTGCTCATGGGTGACTAGACTCCTATTAAAGTCTAGTCGCCCATGGGCAGCTAGACACATACCATGTCTAGTCGCCCATGGGTGACTAGACTCACGCGAAAGTCTAGTCAACCATGGGCGACTAAACACGAACCATGTTTAGTCGCCCGTGGGCGACTAGACTCCTNAGACACGGACCATGTCTAGTCGCCCATGGGTGACTAGACTCACGCGAAAGTCTAGTCACCCATGGGCGACTAGACACGAACAATGTCTAGTCGCCCACGAAAGTCTCTCACGAAAATCTAGACTCTCACGAAAGTCTAGTCGCCCACGGTTGACTATACCATGTCCTCTTGATCATCTTCTCCTTCGACTCTCGATCCGGTTGTCTCTCGCTTCGTCTCGATTGGAGTTTCCGTTGAAGTTTCGCGGCAATAATCATAAAGACTTGTTTTTTTCATAAAAACTTCGTATCGATCGTATAAAATGATAACGGTTAACTCGAACACCGACATTGTCTTAACTATACGATCGGTCTTATCATTTCGTGAAACCGTCACCGCATAGTCGTACGAAGAGCGATTTCTCCAAAAGAAATCGTAAAAATTACTTAGTCGCAAAACGGCACAAGAAGGCCCAAAACGCGACAAAAGTCCACTTACGATTCCGGAACGAGAATGGGTCCAACTGCGTCAACGATTTACCCGAATTCCGCGAAAGATAAAAGGAAAACGCGATAAAGTTAAAGTCTGGAGATAAATATGTAAAAATCGTGATAATAAGAAATATTCTCGAAAAAAGGAATATTTCTGCGGAAGGATATACTCAAATCTAGGGCGGAAAAGGAAACGAGATTAACCTACGAAAGCATATATAAGGGAGGCTAAGGAGAAGAATGAGGGAGACAGAAAAACTTCTTCACAATTCACACTTAGAGCAATTAGGTTTATTTTTTCGTTTTTGTTAGCGAGCTACGTCTCAACTAGGTTTGTAGGTCTTGCGCTGTTAGAACTAGGATACTCGCCAACAACTCTCGCGTTCCATGGTTTATGACCTGCTGTAACACTCAGCGCTGATTCATAATAAGATCTCTGTTGCTCTACTTTTATTTATGATTCTCTTTTACTTTGATTTTGTCATCTGTTATTTCGTACTTTGATCTGTTGTTGTTTGGTTTAGTAGAAATCTGAGATCTCAAGGAAAGTTAGGGTTTCTTGGCTTTCCTTCGATTACAATAATCGACAGTGCGAATTTCGGTTCCCACAGTTTGGTGCTAGAAGGAGGGTGACTTAGATTCTTTCACGCCAGATCACAGATTGATCAAGAAACGACATGTCTAGACTAACAGATGATGTTGTCGTCTCTTTCAAGGATAGAGCAACGGATGATCAGGCCAACCCTTGCAACGATCTCCTTGTTATCGAATTAACGATTCAAAATATCGATGTCACGAGAATATTAGTCGACATTGGCTGTTTGGCTGATATTATCTTTAAAAATACGCTCGAGAGGATGGAAATCAATCTCTCCGAAATCTAGGAAGTCTGAGCCCAATGATAGGCCTCTCGGGAGAAGCTATTATGACCCTCGGCTCGATTAACCTTACGGTTAAAGCTAGGAGCATAGCAAAAATTGTGGCTTTCTTAGTTATAGATCACCCCGCTTCATACAATGTGATCGTGGGCATTCCGTGGCTAATTTCCATGCAAGCCGTACCACTATTGTCTCAAATTCCCGACCCCATTCGGAATCGAGACAATCCGAGGAGACCGTAACGTATCACAAGTCTGTTTCGCTGTCGAACTAAAACGTAAAAACATGACGGTGGAAGCTTTCTTTCGAAAGAA
The DNA here is from genome assembly GCA_900406275.1 of Anastatica hierochuntica. Lineage (NCBI taxonomy): Eukaryota > Viridiplantae > Streptophyta > Magnoliopsida > Brassicales > Brassicaceae > Anastatica > Anastatica hierochuntica. The sequence goes on along the minus strand of OVAN01006811.1, from coordinate 16,555 downwards.
AAAGAAAAAAGATTCTGTCGAAGACGCCCTAGAACAAGATCAAACCGAGATCTTCTGGCAGTTATGAAAAATTCGAAACCTCAGAAGAGAAACACGAACCAACTTCCGAGTCCGTCGTCTCAATATGCCTCGAAAAAGAGTTCCCTGAGCGTTGCGTCGAAATCGGTGCTAATCTCTGCGATCCCATAAAAACATAGCTTATAGCTTTCTTAAAAGAGAACTTACGCACGTTCGTTTGGACCGCAGAAGATATGCCAGGAATTGACATCAACGTGACATGTCACGAACTCAACGTGGATCCGACTTACAAACCTATCAAATAGAAAATGCGAAAATTGGGATCAGAACACGCTACCGCAGTCAACGATGAAATCGAAAAACTCCTAAAAGTTGGATCTATAACAGAGGTTAGATATCCAGACTGGCTCGCCAATCACGTTGTGGTCAAAAAGAAAAACGGAAAATGGCGAGTCTGCGTTGATTTCACCAATCTCAATAAGGCATGCCCAAAGGACAACTTTCTGTTGCCGCACATTGATCACCTGGTAGAGGCCACGACAGGAAACAAGCTTTTATCGTACGTGGATGCTTTCTCGGGATACAATCAGATCATGATGAATCCTGACGATCGTGAGAAAACTGCATTCATCACCGATCGCGACACGTATTGTTACAAGATAATGCCTTTCGACCTCAAAAATGTCGGGACAACTTATCAATGACTCGTTAATCGTATGTTCTCTGAGCAGCTCGGGAAGTCTATGGAGGTATACATTGATGATATGCTCGTAAAATCTATCGAGGAGCAAAACCACGTCGCCGATCTGCAAAAATGTTTCGAGAATTTAAACTTGCATAATATGAAGCTCAACTCAGCGAAATGCATGTTCGCTGTGGCATCAGTGATATTTCTCAGATATCTCATCACATATCGAGGGATCAAAGCTAACCCAAAACAAATCAATGCATTGGTCGAGATGACCTCTCCGAAAAACTAGCGAGAAGTACAGAGACTGACCGGGAGAGTCGCCGCACTCAATCGCCTCATCTCGCGGTCNTTTTACGACATTCTGAAAGGGAACAAAAAGTTCGAATGGTCCGAGCAATGCGAAAAAGCTTTCCAACAGTTAAAGCATTACTTGACCACACCTCCAGTTCTCGTAAAACCTGTCTTCGGAGAGCCCGTGTTCCTGTATATCGCGGTATCAACTACAGTTGTAAGCGGCGTTCTCATCAGAGAAGAATGTGGCGAACATACACCAATTTTTTACGTAAGTTAGACGCTGAAACGCGATATCCACTGATGGAAAAACTGGCGCTCGCCGTCGTAATGTCAGCTCGAAAACTAAGACCATAATTTTAATCGCACACGATCATCATACTCACTTTATTTCCGCTATGGACAATTTTGCACATGCCCAGTCAGTCGGGACGAGTTGCAAAATGGGCAATTGAGTTAAGCGAATACGACATCGAATACCGAACAAAAACTTGTGCAAAGTTACAGGAACTTGCCAATTTCTTGGTAGAGCTCCTTACGGAAAACACGGCAAATCATGAACCGGACGCAATTTGGACCCTTCATACCGATGTATCCTCGTCGAGGCAAGGTTCGGGAATTGGAATTCGGCTCACTTCTCCAACTAGGGAAGTACTGGAACAGTCATCCCGATTGATGTTTCACGCTTCAAACAACGAAGCCAAATACGAAGCACTTATTGTCGGATTACGATTGGCTCGTGGACTTAAAATATGCAATATCCATGCGTCTTGCGACTCTCAACTCATCGCGAACCAATTCAGCGGCGAATATGAAGCCAGGGACGAAAGGATGGAATCATATTTGAAACTCGTTCAAGATCTCACCCACGACTTCAACCAATTCACTCTCACGCGAATTCCTTGCTCGGAAAAAACGTAGGCAGATGCGTTGGCGGCACTGGCGTCAAGCTAGGACCCAAGTTTTAGGCGGGTAATTCCCGTGGAATTCATTGAACATCCGAGTATCAGCCCTCGAATCGTAGCAAATCTAATCCAGTCACAAGACGAGGACCTCGACGAAGCCGACACTCGACTTGAACAAAACTTGGAACAATATGAATATGGTTGTGATACGCCATGGTTGAGGACAATTCAAGCATACATAGCCGAAGGAGTGCTTCCTGCCGAGAAATGAGCAGTTCGAAAAGTTAAAATCCAGGCTGCCTGATATGTATTAGTGGATGGGAAAATCTACAAATGGAGATTTTCCGGGCCGCTTATGACATGCGTAGAGGGAAGCGAATCTTGCGGAAATCATACCGGCGGGAGATCCCTCGCAATCAAAATCAAGCGCCACGACTATTTTTGGCCAACAATGGTCAAGGATTGCGAGAAATTCGCACGCAAATGCGAAAAATGCCAAAGGCCTGCGCCAACAATCCACCGGCCTGCAGAGCTTCTTTCCTCTATTTCAGCACCATACCCATTCATTTGATGGTCAATGGACATCATCGGTCCTATGCATAAGACTAAGCAAAAACGCTTCCTGCTAGTCTTGACTGACTTCTTCTCAAAATGGGTTGAAGCGGACTCATACGCTAGCATCAAAGATGTCCAAGTTGAAAGTTTTGTGTGGAGAAACATTATATGCAGACATGGTGTCCCATACGAGATCATAAGGACAACAGATCCCAGTTCATCTCAACAAGATTCGAGGCGTTTTGCTTAAAATGGAAGATACGGCTAACTAAATCCACCCCAAGGTATCCGCAAGGCAACGACCAGGTAGAAACCATTAACAAGACAATCTTAGACGGACTCAAAAAATGTCTGGACGCTAAAAAAGGGTCGATGAATAGAAGAACTCGAAGGAGTCCTTTGGTCACACAAAATAACTCCAAGAAGAGCAACAGGAGAAACTCCCTTCGCCCTCATATAGGGGGCAAAATGCATTATCCCAACGGAAGTGGAACTCCCCGGGGTACGCAGGAGACTACTCCCCGAACAAGAAGACGTGAACATTCTAATGGTACTGGATGATCTCGACCTCATTAACGAGCGCCGAGACCAGGCCCTCATACGGATCCAAAACTACCAACAAGCAGCGGCAAAGTACTACAACTCAAACGTACACAGCCGCATGTTCAAGGAAGGCGATCTAGTTCTACGAAAAGTTTTCCAAAATACCGCAGAACGAAACGCGAGGAAACTCGAAGCAAACTGGGAGGGACCATACAAGGTTATAAAAGTAGTCCGACTAGGAGCGTATGAAATAGCCACAATGCAGGACGTCAAAATTCCTAGAACCTGGAATGCAATGCACCTAAAAAAATACTATCACTAAACAACAAAGTTAACGATAAATTGAACTACGGGACAACTTGATCCCTGAAAAGGGTACCTAGGCAACTCATCGAAAGACAATTTCTGCCGTCCCCCTCTCTTAAAAAGGGCGGGAGCTGGTACATATACATATACTCGTATACTCCCAAAATTCGAAACATCCGTATTCTCAAACCCGATATTTTCTAACGCTCGATAGCCTATGCTCGCCAAAAACGCCCCAACAAACGTTCAAGCCCATAAACGCTTCAAGCGTGAAGAACGACATACAAAAGAAAAACCAATCTTCAACATCGCGAGACGTCGCAAATACTTGAAGAACCATTTTTCGACAACACAAATCCTTCCAATAAGTTTGTTGTTGATCACAACAAACTCCTAACGTCCTAAATAGACTAAGCCATCTCACATAGATAGCTCTCATACATCCGATCAGGATAATAACGCGCTATAAAAGAAATCTGAAATTGTGGTCAGCACTTCCAGACGACTTAGAAATTGTCTTTGGAGAGATGCTCGGTTCCTGATTGATGCAAGCCATATACGCCGAGAACTTATCGCAGACTTCAATATCAAGACAGAACCAGGTTGAAATCAAAAACGAGAAACGTAAGCCGAAATTAGTCACCGCACGCCCTTAAACCGAGAGTAAACCTAGGTCTTGCCCTAAATCCAGCACACTGATCTCAAACATCTGAAGACATAGTATCTAACCAGTATGAGATCCCAAAACTTGCCTCTTCGTCTATATTCGTGTTTACAAGAATCTTAAAGAATAAGTGTCTCGAAACTCACACCCGAAACAAACAACGAATATAAATATCCTTCAAAGAACATATATGAGATGACAACTCATAATCTGTCTCCACATACGAAGCGCTACTCATACACTATTAAATCAAAATAAAAAATGTCATTCATTGATGCAAAACCGCAAAGCGGCAGGGGATTTATAGCTACATAAGGCTCGTCCCGAAACATGCAAAAAAAAAAAAAAATCCAAAAAACGGTCATATTTGACCAAAACAAACCATAGCAAAGACAAATGCCCCGAATGGGATTACCACCTGATTCATCATCCACGGGTAGGATAACATCCTGACCCTATACATCACCGGAACTCGGAGCCACGTCATCTCCCTCCCCCTCCACGGCATCACGAAGCTCGATGACCGTAAGATCCTGCCTCTCAGGGTTATCGGAAAATAGCGCAAGGGCACAGTCAGATTTCAGAGCGGCAAAGATCGAATCGAAGTCCCCCTCAATGACCTCTATCTCCGCCTTACGAGCGGACAGCTTGGCCTCTTTGGCCTGCCGAAACGGGACTCTCCATCAAGAAACATCTGAATCTCGCTCATCGCTCCTTCGATAACCGCTAGGGCGAGATCCCTGTTGTGAACATCCATTAGTAAGTCGAGAGAGCTCATAATCTTGGCGAAGCGAGTCCAAGAATCGGCGTACAGGGCAACCCTCAACTTAGCCACGACCTCTGCAATCCCACGACTTTATGAGCTTTCCTCGCGCTGCATCCGATGACGCATGCGACGTAACTCTGAGGCTTTAAGCTTCCTATCCATCTTCTCCTTAAGCAATGAGCTCGCCGTCTTCCAGAGATCTCTCTCAAGCTCACCAATCCGACTCTCCAGCCGAGATACCTCAAAGGAATGGACATCCTCAATAACCTCCAACTTCCTCTCAAATTGCAAAGACTGGTCCTTTGATTCGGCAAGCTCTTTCTTAAGAAGCTCGATCTCCGACCCGCACTCATTAAGCATCACGTCGATCAAAGATACAAACTACACGAAAGAGAGAGTAAAAAAAAGAGGAAGGAAATCTAACGCAACGAGAAAAGAGCTGTGAAATGAACCTTGGCAAGATACTGCGACCTTGAACCCAGGCCAGAAGCTCCTAGGGGCTGTTGGGGTTAAAAACAGTTATCTCGAAATCAACTTCCAAGATCACATCTTTTGGGGTCAAAAATGGTCACGACGAAATTGATGCCTAAAAAGTGTAACGAAAATGTTGTCTCTCTTTCAGGAATGAAAATCGTAAGAGGATTATCAAGTGCGAGGCTCTTGCCATCTAGTCGATCTCCTCTCAACAAAACGTCGAAGCTCCGCTTCTAGCCAACCATAGGCAATCACTTCACAAAGTCTAGTCACTCGCGAGCAACTCAATGCAACAATATCGAAATCAAGGTCTGAGATTTCCGAGAGATCTCAGTAAACAAGTTTTGAAGCCATAAGAAATCACCGTAAATATTAGATAATCGCATCGTTTTGAAGACACGAGCAAAGTCTGGTCGCCGCTGGGCGACTAGATTCTTTCTGAAAGTCTAGTCGCCCATGGGCGACTAGACACGAGCCACATCTAGTCGCCAATTGTCGACTAGACACGAGCCACGTCTAGTCTCCCATGGGCGACTAAACCCTTACGAAAGTCTAGTCGTCCATGGGCGACTAGACACGAGCCACGTCTAGTCGCTGATGGGTGACTAGACTCTTATGAAAGTCTAGTCGCCCATGAGCGACTAGACTCTTACGAAAGTCTACCCGCCCATTGTCGACTAGACACGAGCCACGTCTAGTCGCCCATGGGCGACTAGACTCTTATGAAACTCTAGTCGCCCATGGACAACTAGAAACGAGCCACGTCTAGTCGCCCATGGGCCACAAATAGCTCAATCGCTCTCGCTGTACCACGACCACCTGGATTTTTCTTCCGAAGCAGGGGTGAACAAGCATAAAGACCATGCCCATTAATGGATTCATCTGCTTTCTGTTCTGTCGACAACGCTTCCATTACTAACGTTTCTCCCCGTTGAATACAAAAACAATTCATAACTATATTGTGATATATGATTTTAGACTTCGAAGATTTGATCATGGAAAAAGTTTGTCTAAATTTAAAAAATTTCCTTGTTCAATTACTTTATACGCCTGGCAAGTACGAAAATGATACTCTGTTTTAAAGTTCGGTTTCTTCAATAAGGATTCGTCTAAGTAATTTTGTGAAAGTTGATGACTTTCTCATGGAGGCGGGAGAAGCTTTTTCACAGTCGTATCAAGAGCATCCACATTTCTCCTTAGGTGCATTCGGTAGATTGGTGTAATTAAGGTTTGCACAAGTATTCCGCCAAAACCAAAGTTTATGAAAGCTTTGAGTTGACATGGTATATATATGTGTTCACATTCCAACACAGACATGATTGACACGCAAAGAACTACTGAAAGGACGCATAAAAGGATTCCAAACTCTTTCGAATTCTTTCATATTGATTGTGATGCTTCTGGTGTTGTACGAAAGTATATTCGGACGATAGGCATAACATACCATACATAGCGATGTTTGATGTTATTGAAAAAACGCAAATCCATATTTGTCATGTTTGTGCTAAATTTCTCTCCACATGCATAACATTCAAGTTATGTCTTACCGGCAAATCCTCCCAATAAGATAGTTTGAAAAATATGGACCATTTTTTCCATCTTGATAACTGATGCATGACATCATTTTTCAATTAGGATTTGGTTTACTTAAATATTTACTTTAATTTTAGATTTGATTTTATTATTTTATTAGGATAAGTCTTAGATGATAATTACTATTCCAATTAGGATTTGTGCTTTCTTTGCTATTTATACTCGATGACTTCATTGATTGTACCTCACTTTTTCATTGATTTTATTAATACAAAGAGCTTTAACAACTCTTGTTTACCTTGTTTTCGGATATAGCTAGACTATCAACAATCCAAGAAGGCTAGAAACCCAGGTATTCTCATAATCAATAGGTTTCTTGCGAACCCCGTAGTTACGACTACATCAGTTGGTATCAGAGACAGTCGTTTTCGATTACTTAATCAAAAACAAACGATCCTGCTACTAATCATCATCTTCTTCCTTTAAAAAATAATTTCTTTCTTGCTTCATCTACACGTTTCGTTCAAACCTCACCATTATCATGCCTCCAAGAAAGATGACTCCCGAGGAGCAGCAAGAGGAGCTCCGTCACACACTGGAAACCTTCACCTCAGGTCTCCACGACGCATTTTTTCATGTTGTCGAGACAGCTATGTTAAACATGCTCAAAGCCCAAAGGCAGACAGCACCAGAAAACATAGCTCATGTTCAAAAAAGAGGCGAGAATTAATCCATTCCGGCCCTGGAAAGTGATGAGGATGATCCGATGGTGGAGAATGTTTTTGCTGATCTTCCACCACGTCAACCACGTCGCAATCCTCCACGACACGGCGATGTTGCTCCGGTGCATCGAGACACTCGGCCAGAGGAACAATGTTGGGAATCAAGCTTTCACATCAAGTTACTAGAGTTTACAGGGAATGTGGACGCGGATGAATTCATTGATTGGCTAAGTTCTGTCGAAGATATAGTTGAATTTAAACGAATTCCAGAAGATTAATGCGTGCCCCTAATAGAATCTCGATTTAAAAGTCGAGCCATGGCTTGGTGGCAACAAATTAAAGAATCTCGACGAAGAGCAGGCAAGCCACGTATAGAAACCTAGTAACATCTTAAGAAACATATGCGACGAGCATTCCTCCCTTACAATTATGAGCGAACCCTCTACAATAAGCTGCAAGCTCTTCGTCAAGGCGCTCGCGGAGTGGATGACTATGCAAACGAGTTCTTTCATATGATTGCTCGTGCGAATATTGCAGAGACTGAAGATCAGCTAGTCTCACGTTTTACCGGTGGCCTCCGTTATCAACTTCAGATCGCAATGCAACAGTTTAATCCGTCTTAGGTTTCCGAAGCTCATCAAAGAGCGTTGGCCATGGAGATACAATATCGTCTTTTTGGGAATGTATCTTCTACTCGCACGCGTTGGAGCTCTTCTACAAGCACTGAGCAGCCTGCGATCATAGGCGAATCATCACAGTCGCGTTCTACTCTGGTTAAAGCCTTTTGCGATAGTAGGTACACTTGTCGACTCCATTGCAGCTTCCCGACCACCGAGAACTGGAGCTTTGTGTTGTTTTTCTTGTGGAGAAAGTGGACACCGTCAAACGGCATGTCCAAATGCCAATCGTCGCGGTTTGGTGACCCAAAGGATCTCTCTGGACGATGAACCTAAGTACGACGAATATGAATCAGATTCACAACAAGACGGTGACGATGACGGTGAACTGATCACAAGGGACACAGGGTCACATATGCTGGTCGTTCGTCGCAATTGTCTAATGCTGCGGTCAACTACAGAATCGTGGCTCCGATCGACGCTCTTTCGCTCCACATGTACCATCAACGGGAAGATTTGTAAGTTGATAATAGATTCTGGAAGTTGCACAAATGTGCTTTCTGCTTTAGCAGTCAAGAAGTTGGAGCTTAAGACGAAATTACATCCAGCCCCTTATAAGCTCGCCTGGCTTAACAAAGGAGTTAAAATTACAGTTTCTCGCCAAGTTTTAGGGCCTTTTTCCATCGGGTCTTATGCTGATACAGTGTGTTGTGACATTGTTCTAATGGACGCGTGTCATCTTTTGCTCGGGCGTCCATGGCAATTTGATAAAGACGTTACTCACCGCGGAAAGCTGAATACATACAGTTTTACCTTTCAAGGTCGAACAGTTACTTTTTTTCCTTCTCCGGAGGAAAACGAGACGCAGGCAGCTCCTTCCGCGTCATCAGCAGGACAATCGTTGCTTGTAACTTCCAAATCAACTTTTGAATCTGAGATGAAGGATGCAGACTTCGTCATGGCCTTGGTAGCGTCTCCTGCTACGGCCCTCGCACCGACATCCCCGATTCCGGAACTCGAAGCTCTCCTTGCGTCATTTGCTGATGTTTTTCAAGAAGGCTCACTGGATGGTCTTCCTGCGTTACGCGACATTCAACACCACATTGATTTTCTACCAAACTCGACACTTCCCAATCGACCACATTACAGAATGAGCCCCTCCGAGCACGATGAGTTGCGTAGACAAGTAGAAGCGTCGTGTCAAAAGGTCATGTACGGGAAAGCTTGAGCCCCACTGCAGTGTCAGCCCTTCTTATTCCTAAAAAGGACGGGTCCTGGCGCATGTGTGTTGATAGTCGTGATATCAACAAAATTACTGTTCGTTATCGGTTTTCGTTTCCTCGCCTGGATGATTTTCTAGATCAGATAGGTCGGGCTGCCATATTCTCTAAGCTCGACTTTAAGAGCGGTTACCATCAAATTTGTATCCGGCCAGGGGATGAGTGGAAAACTGCTTTCAAGACACGAGAGGGGTTATTCGAATGGTTGGTCATGCCGTTTGGTGATTCTAATGCCCCTAGTACTTTCATGAGGGTCATGAATCAAGCCCTTCGTCCTTTTATCGGGAAGTTTGTGGTTGTCTATTTTGACGACATTCTTGTCTTTAGTGCCAGTCTACACGAGCATCTAGATCATCTTCGACAGGTTCTTTCTATCCTTCGCAGAGACAAGCTTTTTGCAACCAAAAAGAAATGTGCATTTGGTGCCTCTCAAGTCCTTTTCCTTGGCTATGTCATATCGTCGCGTGGCTTAGAAGTAGATCCAAGTAAAATCAAAGTTGTTCGTTCGTGGCATACCCCGAGGACTTTGACGGACATTCGTAGTTTTCATGGCCTTGCATCTTTTTATCGCCACTTTGTCCCACACTTCAGCAATCTCACGGCTCTGATCACGGATTGTATGAAGGTTGGATCTTTTACTTGGACACCAGAAGATGACAAAGCATTTCAGGCGATCAAAGATAAGCTCATTACGACTTCCATTCTTGCTCTTCCGAACTTTTTTGTGGTCTTTGAACTCCATTGTGATGCTTGCAAGGCTGGCATTTGTGCAGTCTTAAGTCAAAATGGGAAAACTGTGGCCTTTTTTAGCGAGAAGATAGTCGGTTCACGTATTTGTTATAGCACCTATGACGTGGAATTTTATGCTATTGTGCAAGCGATCCGTCATTGGAGACATTACTTATACCATCAAGAATTTGTGTTGTACACAGATCACGACGTATTGAAGCACTTGGAAAGTCAAACCAAAATCTCCGCCAGGCATGCATCATGGATTGATTATTTGCAGTAATTTACATTCGTGATCAAACATCAATCTGGCAGGTTCAATAAGGTCGCAGATGCACTTAGTAGACGCCATAATATTTTGGCTACTTTGCGTGTCTCGGTTCCTGGGTTTTCAACTTTCTCGGACCTTTACAAGGATGATGCATTTTTCGGCTCCATTTGGCTGGATCTCCAAAAACGTACACGCCCTGACTTTGTTCTTGTGGAGGGATTTCTCTTCCGCGATAACAAGGTGTGCGTGCCCGATTATAGTTGGCGCTTACGCATCATTCAAGAAGTACATAATGAAGGCCATGTTGGTAGAGACCGTACGGTGAAGCTTGTAGTTGATTCCTATTTTTGGCCAACTCTTCGACGGGACATTACACTTTATGTGGCTCGCTGTGTGGTTTGTCAATCCTCAAAGGGTACGACTACAAACAGTGGCCTTTACATGCCTCTTCCTGTGCCAACTCAACCGTGGACAGACGTAAGTATGGATTTCGTGTTCGGCCTTCCTCGTACCCAACGAGGTAATGATTCTATACTTGTTATCGTGGATCGTTTTTCTAAAATGGTGCATTTTTTGCCATGCAAAAAGACTACAGATGCAGTTAAAGTGGCTCAACTATTTTTTCGGGAAATCTATCGTCTTCATGGGTTGTTAATGTTGATTGTGTCAGACCGAGATTCTCGTTTTCTCAGCCACTTTTGGCGCTCTTTGTGGCATTTATTAAAGACTAGTTTGGACATGAGTACGACCTATCACCCTCAGTCTGACAGACAAACTGAGGTTACTAATCGTTCCCTTGGTGATATGTTGCGATGCTTGGTCGGAGAAAATATTCGGTCGTGGGATCAAATTTTGTGTCAGGTCGAATTTGCCTTCAACCGTGCCGTTAATAGGAGTACTTCATTCAACCCTTTTAGAGTTGTTTATGGTATGGTTCCCCGCGGCCTTTTGGACTTAACTCTTCAGTCGGATTTGACCAGAGATCATGGTTCGGCGGTGGAGTTTGTCAATGATCTCTCTCTCGTGCATGCTCAAGTTTACGACAATCTTCAACTTTCTTCTGCGAAGTATAAGGCTGATGCAGATCGTCATAGGAGAGATGTGCAATTCAAAGTTGGGGATAAGGTGTGGGCAGTCTTGACAAAAGAGCGATTTCCACCTCATGAATACAACAAACTCAAGAAACGTAAGGTTGGGCCGTTGGAAGTGATCCAGAAAATCAACCAAAATGCGTATCGCGTATAGCTACCTCCATCCATTCGATGTTCTAACGTTTTTAACGTAAAGCATCTCGTGTCGCATGTTCCAAGTGATGACGTTGCAGATTCGAGGACGAATCTTTTCTCACCCCGGGGGACCTGATGCATGGCATACGTTTTCAATTAGGATTTAGTTTTACTTAAATATTTACTTTATTTTTAGATTTGGTTTTATTATTTTATTAGGATAAATCTTAGATGATAATTACTATTTCAATTAGGATTTGTGCTTTCTTTGCTATTTATACTTGATGGCTTCATATTGTACCTCACCTTTTCATTGATTTTATTAATACAAAGAGCTTTAACAACTCTTGTTTACCTTGTTTTCGAATATAGCTAGACTATCAACGAATCCAAGAAGGCTAGAAACTCAGGTATTCTCAGAATAAATAGGTTTCTTGCGAACCCCGTAGTTACGACTACATCAATAACTCCTCTTCATCTACTAATATTTCTTCATCTTCCTCTTCCTCTGATTCACTGTCTTCATCATCGCTATCTGAGTTTAATCCAACATATTCAGTCTTTTTCTCTTATTGCACTTACTTTAGCATTTCCAAAATTATTGTTGAAGTTTTTCAGTAGTTGGTATATATTATGGCCTATCAAAATCCTACCGTTTCTCCCATGTTCTGTTTTCCCATCAAACCGTGACTTCTTAAACCGATAATTGTGCATCGGTGGCAGACCCTTCCTATGGCACATGTACACATGCTTCCTGTTGTGTTTCAACCACATACTATCAGTGCTTTTCCCACGTGCAGGACACGCCATCTTACCCTTCACTTTGCATCCTGCAAGGTTTCCATATGCTGGAAAATCACTAACTGTCCAGAGAAGCATCACCCTTAGAGTGAAAGTAGTTATGTTGTATGCGTCATATGTTACAACTTCATTCTTCCAAAGCTGGTTCAAATCCTCTATAAGAGGTTCTAAGTAAACATCAATACTATTTCTAGGTTGGTGAGGACCGGGAATTAGCAAGCTGAGCATGATGTTTTCCTTCTTCATACATAAGTCAGGCTGCATATTGTAGTTAACTACCAACACAGGCCAACAACTATACTTCGAATTCTTCATGTCGGAAGAATTGAAACCATCTGTTGAAAGACCAAGCCTTATGTTCCTTTCCTCACTAGCGAAATCAGGGTGCTTGTAATTTATCTGATCCCAAACAACAGAATCTACTGGATGGCAGATTTTTCCATCTTTGCTCTTGTTAGTAAAATGCCACCTTAAGTCCTTTGACATTTCCTCGAACCTGAACATTCTATGAAGGCGTGGGATTATCGGGGAGTACCTTATTACTTTCTGTGGCACACCCTTTTTTCACCAGTCTGCAAGTTATTCTTTCATCTTGAAGCCTTACATTTTGGACAACTCTCAAGCCTCTTGTACTCCATTCTAAATAAAACGCAGTCATTGACACATGCATGAATCTTCTGATACCCTATGTCAAATGACTTCAGAAACTTCTTCACATCATACAATGATGTGTGAAGAACATTATCCACAGATAGCATATGTGGCAATGTCTGAAGGAGCTCGTTGAAGCTTTTGTCGCTCCAGCCATTCTGAGTCTTCAGTCTAAATAAAGACACAATTGCAGAAAGCTTGTTATGGGTTGCACAGCTTGGATACAACGGTGTCTCAGCATCAGCTAGCTCTGCTAGGAACTCATCCTCTAATTTGTCTTCACCCTCAGCTACATCGCAGAAGTCTATCTTCTTAGATGTCTCTTCATCAAAATTTTCGGCAACTTGATATAACCCAAAAACCTCATTGTTCCACTGAGTTACTTTACTCATACCTTCAGCTTCTTGGTTCACTTCTCCATGATGGTACCAATCCATCTGCATCTTGTAGGCATCATCCATACCCCTAGTTACAAGATGATCCACTATAATATTGGCGTCATGACGATCTACGTTACGACAGTCTCTACATGGACATACTACCATTTCACCATTTCCTACACCCGCAACCACAACAGAAAAAAAATCTCCATGTGCCTCTCTCATATGCAAGATCCGCTCTAAAGTTCATGCATTTTAGAGCAAAAGAAGCAAACAAATATTCTTATGATTCTCTAAGTGTTTTTTACCTCTAACTAGATATATAATACTCCATACCTGCAAAGATGAACCCATGCCTTGTCCAGCATGATAGGTTTAACCTTATTAAACCCATGAGTAGTTTCATTAAACCATATTAATTAAAACCCAAAATAACATTTTGTACACATAACAACAAGGTTGCAAACACACAAAATCAATAGATGGACCAGAGACACTACAAGAAAACAGATGGATTGCCACCAAAAATATGGTCACAAAATAGTGGCAAACGATAATTTGCGACTATATTGTGTCTACATAATATATTCGTAAAACTTTCGTCGCAATATTGTTTGGTCGCAAAATAGACGCACATTTGCTACTGCTTTACTACTGTTTTTATAGTCGTATATCTGCCACTCTTTTACGACATTTTATTGTAGTCCTATATTTGCGATTATTTTAAGACCCATATATGCATGGCAAATTTAAGACGAGTTGTGACTATATATTAAGTCTTATATTTGAGATTGTTTTATCACTATAATATAGTTACATATTAGAGACTGTTTCATGACTATTTAAAGTCATATTTTAGAGACTGTTTTATTACTTCGTGTTGAGTCTTCTAATTAAGACTGTTTTATCACTATCATACAATTACATATTAGAGACTGTTTTATTACTATATATATTGAGTCATATATTATGATTTTGGTGGTAAATTAGTCTCTATTGTTTGCAACTAATGTATGACGTTTTTCCACAAAACTGCAACTATTTTGTCTCCAATTGTATTCAATAGTTACAAATACAATTTGATTGACCAATATATCCGAAATTTCTTCCTAATTTATAAAAACTATTATAATAAAATATGGATATTAAAATAAGAAATCAATAATTAAAGTAATTAACTTATTAATTGGTTCTAAAACGCAGATTACTGCCATTGTTTACAAAAAAACTAAATAATTACAAAAAACTTAGCTATAATCTGAATATACATAGCTAAAGTAGAAGAAAATATCAAGTTTCCTGAGCAGTTGAAGGTGTAGATGCTGAAGCTTGTGTTTCCATAAAGGTTACCAGGTTGGGGTCATTTTTCTTCAGGTACTCGAGCACCATCGCCATGGATGACATTGAAGCTTTAGCCTCTCGAAGCTCTTCATTGCGACGACTATTTTCTGCATCTTGTTCGGCAAGCTTACGTTTTGCATCATCAAGTTCAGCTTTCATTTCTGCAAATGCAGAGGCACAAATTCCAGCAGCTTCTTGTTCGTTCTCCTCGTCGATGACTTCCGCAAGACTTCCAAGTCCATAGTGGACTCCTCTTCTATCTGTGTCAGTACACTTAACAAAAACAAACCAGAAAATCAAAACCATCAGACATACAAATAACAGAGAATGCAAAATTGAAATTGACCAACAACCATCATATATATAATCTGGACTGATTTGAAAACTAATCATGTAAACAAAAAAAAAACAGTTTCCATAATCTCATATCATAACTCAAACCTAAATAAAAAACATGAGTCAAAGAGATTATAGCAAATTCAGAACGTGAATCAGAGTAAATCAAAACAGAAATCAGAATTCAAAAGAAACCATATTACAGATGTTGAAAAAGCAACTGGAAGGAGAACTTAAACCTGGAGAAATTGTTGGGGTCAAAACTGTCCCAACGAAATCGATGTTTGAAAAGGACCACGGAAACGATGTTCTCTGCTTCGGATACAAGAATCGTAAGAATATCTGAAAACTTCGAGATTCTCATCGTTCAGGCTGTCTCTTCCCGACCTGGCTTCAAAGCTTCGGAGATAGTCGATCACGGCCAATCTCCGAATAAATTTTGTCCGTCCGCAAGCAACTAAAGCATCCAAGTGCCAAGGTTAGCATCGATGGCCCTCGGATAACTCTCACAAGGCCACATGATACGTTCTCCGAAGCGATACAAAACCACCAAAAGCGTTAGAGAACCGCGTCACTTCGAAGAAATATCTAAAACGCCGATTGACACAGGACCTACGAACGAGTCTTGGAACCGATTGACGACCGAACTAGAAGCCGATCTAGGCATCGANAGATCAGGGCGGGGTTGGGGCGCCAAGACAGAAGGTCTGTCTTGGCGCCAATTGGCGCTAAGACAAAAGGTCTGTCTTGGCGCCAATGGGCGCCACGACCGAGCTACGTCCTTGGCGCCAGGTGGCGCCAAGACAGACGCTCTGTCTTGGCGCCAGTTGGCGCTGAGACGCGGATAACGTTCAGCCGTAGTCCGTTGACTGAACCACGTCCCTTCCGATCGTCATTTCCTTCGGATCGTCACTTGATTGTCTCTCGTTGTGTCTCGATTGGAGTTTTCGTCAAACCGTCATGACAAGGGTCGCAAGGATTCGTGCTTTCCGTGGATTTCGTATCAATCGTATAAAACGACGACGGTTAACTTAAGCACCGGAAGAGTCTAAACTATACGATTGACCGTATCGATCCACGAAGCTGTTGCCGCTCATTCCTACAAGAAACGGTTTTCTGCAATAAATCGTAAAGGTCACTTAGCCGCGAAACGGCCCGAAAGGGCCCAAACCGCGATAATGGTCCACTTACGATTTTCGGGCGAGAACGGCCCACTTGCAGTGACGGTCCACCAGGATTTCGCGAAAATGTCAAGTTCTGGGAAGATAAGGAAGGATCTCGAAAAGATTTAGGAAAATCAGGGAAAAA
>OVAN01006810.1:0-20637 GCA_900406275.1 Anastatica hierochuntica | reverse complement strand
ATAGCCTCTCAAAATTGTCAAGGTGCTCGATGGGGTTCTCCATGTCCAAACGAAAATATCTTGCATTGTGGATCATGTTGATAAGGCTAGAGTGTATTTCGTGATCGGGAATATCTCCGGGTGGGGGTCTTATTCCCATCCTTGTGTTGCTCGTGATTGGTGTATCAAAGTCACCAATAGTCTCCTCATATGCTCCCATTCCTCCAACTCCTTCTTGAAGTTGGTAATTCATCATCCTTACAACAAAGCAAAAGCCAAAAAAAGAAAATAGTTAAATAATTTGAAAAATAAAGCTTAGTCTCAAACTTAAATGAAATCCCAAAGAAAATCTTAATCTAGCAATCGTGTTGCCCGACAACGGCGTCAAAAACTTGTTGCGCGGCTATTGTTCATGCAAACAAAAGACACGACGAAGCTTTGAATTTATAAGCCCATTTCCTAACAATCACACAATCTCCAAGTGCACAGATATGTCATTGTAGTACTTTGGGGTCGAACCACAAGGAGCAAACCTTAGCTAGATGGATCTAAGCATTGAGAATACACACTCAAACCTAATCTAAGCAAATAAGAAAGTTTGGGTTTTGTTTTGTTTTTCTTAATAATTCAGAAAAGAAAGCAAGGCAAGAAAGTAAACAACTTAAATAAAGACAATAAACTTAAATAAAGAAAACAAACATAAATTGAAAGATGCTAACTTGAAATAAACTATGAACTAAGATGATGGACCAAGAGATGTTATAATGGATCCACTTAGAAAGATGGTGGTAGTGGTGTTAGATCAAGCTATTGAGCAAAAATCCATGACCAAGGGCATTACTAGCCTAATCGACTCCCATGACAAGAGGTCATTTCCTTATCAATCGCGTAGGCTCAACTCTCGTTTGCTGCAAATGATAAATCAATTAGAAATCATTAAGAACAAACCCATATAATCACTAATCAATCTAGCAAACAACTCTCATTGGCTAGATTGAAATAGCAAATATTTGGTTCTACTAGGCATTTCATCGAACACCTTTCGGGCGAAAAATGCATACATATCAAGGTCTTAGTTAACTACTCTAAAATCTAGCATTAAGCACACAAAATCCGTAGGTAACTTAAGATTAGCTATCCCTAACACCATATCTCAACCTAATCTAAGTAGATCTAAACATCTTTGGTTCCATCAAAAATACTACTCACACAACATAAAGAAAAAGAAAAAGAAAAGAGATAGATTTCATAGATAAAGATAAATGTTTGATCCAAGATACAAACTTAAAAAAGAGGGACTCTTGATCTAAAAGATCAAGAGAGAAAGCATAAAAATATAATCTTGATGAAGGAGAAAAGTTGTAGAAGTGTTGGATAAAAGTTGGATTCATAAAACTAGGTTAAAGGGGTATTTATAGGTGAAAGGAGGCTATTTTTCACGTCAAGGCAACACAACATAGGCCTCAGGTGACCTGGCATCGACCTGGGAGGTTGATGCTACATTGTGTTGGGCAGAAATCTGCAAAGGTAACGCAACATCGACCTTAGGTCACCCAGCATCGACCTCCAGGTCGATGCTTGGTACCCTTTGCAGTTTCTTGTGGCTTCTTGCTCCTCTTTGATGCCTCTTTTGATCCCATATTCTCCCATTTCTTCGGGCTTTTAAATCCCCTTGATTCTTGGTCCTTTTAGCCTCTAGAATCCATCATCTCAAGCTCTTAAATTGATCTCCAAAGGTCGCACCTACAAATGCAAAAAAAAATGGTAAGCAAATGCAATATGTTCCTAAACTAGACTCTAGACTCAAAATAATGCATTCTAAGACTTATATGCAATATTTACAACCTAAATGCATCTAAAACATAAAAGAAATGAGCTATAAAATGCATAAAAACCTATGCACATGGATATTTTGGTACATGCATGTGTTTAAGAACACTTCTAGTCATCTCCAACAAAGTTCTGTTACGACGCTTAACCACTCCATTATGTTGTGGTGAGTAAGGTGCAATAAGATGTCTTTGAATCCTAGAATCATCACAGAACGTTTGAAACTCTTGAGAGAGGAATTCTCCTCCCCTGTCCATGCACAATGTTTTGATGCGAGACCCTGCTTCTTCTTCCATCAAGGCTTAGAATCTTTTGAATTTCTTGAAGGCCTCACTCTTTTCCTTTAGCAAACTAATCAACATATAGCGTGAGTAATTGTCAACCAAGACAAATATGTATCGATTACGGGCT
Organism: Anastatica hierochuntica; assembly: GCA_900406275.1. Classification (NCBI taxonomy): domain Eukaryota; kingdom Viridiplantae; phylum Streptophyta; class Magnoliopsida; order Brassicales; family Brassicaceae; genus Anastatica; species Anastatica hierochuntica. The sequence goes on along the minus strand of OVAN01006810.1, from coordinate 18,417 downwards.
GGTGTGATTGGTGTGATTTGCCCGCTTAGATCTCCATGAATGAGCTCGAGAATGCGTGTGGCGCGAAAAGAGGTAGATTGTGGAAAGGTTTTTCTGGTCTTGCAAGCATACATGAGCCGCAAACTTCCTTTCCTATGCTCATCATCATGATTCCTTTTACTAGTTTCTTAGTCATCATAATCTTCATAGTCTCTGTGTTGACATGTTCAAGTCTAGCATTCCACTTCAAGGAGTCACTAAGTTTCAATGTTTGAAGACATCGCGTATCATCAACCTCCATACTCACTTTATAGAGTCTATTTTTTTATCTAGTTACTCTAACAAGTAAGTTGCCATCTCGATCATGTAAGGTTAGATAGTCCTCTTTCATTCTGACATCACAGCCAAACTGTGTTGCTTGTCCGAGACTTATGATATTGCTTCTTAAATCCGGAATGAAATAAATATCAACTAAGATCTTTCTTTTACCATCCTTGGTAACAAACAAGATCGAGCCCTTTTCTTTGATGTCTATACGTGAATCATCTCCGAAACTAACTTTTCCCGTGATTTTCTCATCAATCTTCGAGGAATAAGAGCGATTTCCAGTCATGTGATTACTTGCTTTGATGTCTAAGTACCACACGTTCTCTCTTTCTGTATGAGTTTCAAACTTGCTTAGTATGAATTTCTTCTCGTTGAGGAAAAAAACCTCATGCATCATCAATTCATCTGCTTCTTGAGTGTCGTCATCGTTCCCTTCCTGAACCTCTTGGAGCTTCAATATTCTGTCAGGACAATTAGACGCATAGTGACCCAGCTTGTCACATCTGTAACATGTTATTTTGGATCTATATCTCCCTTTCTTGCCATTCTGTTGATAGCCGCCACGTCCACGACCTCTTCCTCTACCATATCTTTCTTGAAAGATTGATTGATCTTCATTGGGGTACATGAGCTTCCCACTGCTTTCTTCTTGCTCATCATCGCTGATTCTCTCTTCATAAGTCTTAAGCCTTCTGACAATATATTCAAAGGAGTGGTCTTCAAATTGAGGACTTGTTCTAAGGCTACAATGATATGTATGAACCTTCTCCGAGGTAAGCTATTAAGAAACTTCTTAACCAGTCTAGATTCCTCTATACTTTCTTTGAGAGATGCTGCTTTGGAAGAGAGTTCTGAAAGTCTTCCTACGAGTTGGTCTATGGTCTCTGCTTCCTTCATCTTCATCCTTTCAAAGTCTGCCATTAACGTCTAAAGCCTAACTTCTTTCACACGGTCGTCTCCAACATGCCGTGATTTTATGGCTCCTCACACGACTTTAGATGTCTCAAGATTCCCAACTTCCAAGGTTAAGCTCTCGGGTATGGATTGATAGAGAAGGGCCCGAGCTACATCATTCTTCTCGATGTCATTAGAACCCGGTTCTATAGTATCCCAAACTTTGTGAACCCGAAGAGCTACCATGATTCTCATGGCCCAAATGGTATAATTAGTAGCGGTTAACATCAGGCACTGGATTTATGAAAGAATACTTTATTTCATCTTCTCTCCGACTTTATCGCCTACCGGATTGATCTCTCCCATGGCTTCTCTCTTTCACACCGCCGCTGTGCTTCTAGTCTTTAGGTGTGGGTCAACGGATTTAACAAGTGAAGAAGGAGTAGAAAAACATAGGTTTAAAAGAAAAAAAACAGAGGTCGACGGGTTTATGGACGTATGAGATCTTTGTTTTCTTCCGAAAGTGTTTGAATCAAAATTTCTATGATACCAATTATTGAAACGAACACAATCAACCTTAAGAAAACACCAAGAAAATTTTATTGCCTTAGAAAACTTACTCAAAAACTAAAGGCAAAATCTCTCTCAAAACTCATAAGTTATGTCACAACTTGACATCTCCTTATATAGAGAGTTAATAACCTATTCCTAATCCTAATAAGGCTACTAACATATATTTATATAACTCCTAAATATATGCCAAACATTATCTCTTAAAAGAAATCCTTATCTATCTAGGAATAAGATAACTTGTGAAACAAGTTATTGCTTCAAGCTTAGATCAACATGTGGTTGCAAATGGTTGTTTATAGACCAAATGACTTAACAAATGCTTGTAGAATGGTTGGGATGACTCATGTTGATAGTTTAAGCTTGCTCTTTGTGAAAAGCCATGAGTTAAGAGTTCAAAGTTTTGAAATTGTCATTCTTAGAGTACCATGAACAATGTGTAGAGTCAATATTGATGATAGAGATGGCCATTCCTTATTCAGCATATTGATGATTTCGGCTCTTTGTACACAATGATTTGAAATCATCATATTTTTAATTCTTAAGACTCACATGTCTATTGCTTCACTAAGGTACAATGGCGAGTTACACGAGCACACAAAGAAGCTACACCACTCAACAACCAAGTCGAGGGAATCCAAGCTCCTCAAGGAGAGCAAGAAGAGTGGAAGGCATTGAATTGTCGGGATGGACAAGAGAAGAGATCCATCACTTAATCAAGCTTCGTCAACTAAACTTTCACCCCACTAGATTCGTCGATGAAGAAATAATGAGAAGGATGGAGATCTATGAGCAAGTTGATGGCCTCTTGGATAAGATGGATATTCGTATCCTCACGTCAGTGGACGAAGCGACTTATCCGGAGTTTGCCCAGAAATTCCTTGCAACGGTAACTTATGAAGAAGATGAAGGGGCAGAAAGTTGAAGAACTTACTTTCGGATTGGTCCAAACTGGTACTCACTCACTTTTTGCCGGTTTTGCGAGCTATATGGTTTTCCGAGAGCCGAAACAATGAGAGCACCTCCGGAGTTCAATCAAGTATTATTGCATTGAAGGAACATCGCAACCGATGAACACTATGACTTCTTGGAGGCGAAAATGTCAAAGATCAAGAACCTTATAATCCATCATGTCATAAGGCTCTTAGGCAACACTATGTTTGCGTGGGCACATCCCAGATAGTCAACCCAAACGGAGTAGGGACTCCTATATGGAGCGATAGGAAACTTGCCCCACAATCATGTAGGAAGGGCCATCCCAATCACCGATTGCCAGGGATCGGTCTTTTTGTTTCACCTCATGAATATTCGGTATAACCTTGATCGCTATGGACAAGATGGAGTCCACATCAGTAGTATTCTCACTCCGCTCTTCCGTTTCTCATCAATTGACTTTGATCTCTATGAAGAGCTTCCAGAGAGACTCTACATGGATGAGACATACCTTTTGGGAAGAAAGACACTAACAGGTCGCTATAATGAGCGCTCACTCATGTATGCCTTCACAATCGATGAAGGTATCCCGCTTTGTTGCTTTCTCCCAAATAGTCGTTTCTCTCATATGGAAACCAGTGATGGCATCCAATTCCGACTATCCAAGCACTTCTACTTCAAGGTCCCAAGGCCTCAAGCTTTCAACCCTTCCGCACGGTGATCAAGGTACCAACTTTTTTCATTGTACACATCATTTCTTCTTTTGTATCTCGTTATTGTTGTGGTTGTTGGTCTCTTTCGCCGGTTTATTCAATCACCGAGACGGTGATGAGTATGTTCGGCGGAGGAGAATGTTCGCTAATGCTATCTTCAGTTGTTTTGTCTCTATTTTTATTTCATTGAGTCTCATATAGTTGTATTGTTAATAGTCAAGTCATAGAAAAACCAAAAAATTTGAAATTTTTTGAAAAACCAAAAAGAAAGCATATAGTTGCATTTTACATATTCTTATTTTTAGGATTAAGTCTTAGAGCATGTAGGATGCATTTACATAGGGGAACGATGATTAGATTGCCTTGAAAGCGGCTAATACTTAGAGAACCAACCAAAACCCTTGTTAGTTGTATCATGTTGCTTGAGCCGAAGCGAAAAATGGAAAATCCATAGCTAGAACTTCCCCTTTTGAAAGTTCTTACTTTAGTAAAATTGACTTGAAAGCTCATTTGACTCTAGTGAACTTGAACTTAAAATTTGACATGGTTTTTCTCGCTAAGGGCTTTGAATGCTTAATCGTGGGTAATCATAAAAATTTGGATAAAGAACCGCATTTTTACCACTCTTTTTTTTGATCCAAATGGCCATCTTCATCATTGAGATGGTACGATTCCCTTAAACCTTAAACCTTAAACCATTACTTCTAGACACCCATTGGTTTCATTTGAGTGAGGCCTTTTCTTTAAAGTGTGCACATGTGAAAATTCTTGTGAGTAGAAGAACGACAAAAAATGTTTCCTTAGAACTAGTCTCGCTTTAAAACTAGTGTAGATAGGAAGGGGTAAGTACAGATTCAAGAATGAGTTGAAGGGGTTTGGGATGGTGTTTGTGGAAAAAAAATCAAAAAAAAGAGAAAGGTAAAAGAAAAATAGCACTCTAAGCTAGAAAGAAAAATCAAGAATAAGTATAGCACTAAGAAGATCTAAAGAAGGTTAAAAGTCCACAAGAAAATGAAATAGAAAAGAAACCAAGAATAGAGAAAAGATATTTGTGGATTACATTTCTCAAGAAAGAGAAGAGCTACAAGTAAAAGATTCTCAGAGTGTTATGTGCAAAAATAAAGAATAAGAGTTTGAGCTTTAAGAAAAATGAAATGAAAAGAGAGAAAAAGCTTGGTTGTTGTTGGGGATGAAAGATGTTTGACATTGGGTTAGAACTAGGATACATAAGGGGATTGGAAAAATTAGTGGAAGTCAATTCTTTGTATGTGTCAACTGTTTCTCTCTCTCTTGCTTTTACATAATGACTTACACTAATCTTTTGATGAGTGAACCACTAAAGTCATGAGCTTATGAAACCTCCTTGATCATCACTTCTTTAACCTTTTCTCACCAAGCCAAACAGTTTTGATTCATTGTCCATAGTGAGATCACACATAATTGAATATGAATGAATATTAAAGAGTTGAATGAGTTGATAGTAGGATTTTGCCTTGGTCTCGGAAGTCAAAGTAAATTGTGGCTTGGAAAGGTTATGGCGAAGTACGAAAGACTAGACTCGACTCTTGCTATTTGCTACATCTTTCTAAGGATTTTTTTTTGGGTACCCTTCATATAACTCGTAGGCTATAAGTTCACCACCTTCAAACCTCTTTCTCGGGCTTGGATTCTTACTCATTTGCTTGAGGACAAGCAACATTCTAGTCTGGGGGAGTTGATATATGTGAGAATTGCATGATTTTAGTCTAGGAATTAGTTGCATTCACATGATGTTCATATTCTTTTTAGTTAGTTTAAGGATAGTTTGTTTGGTAAAAGTCTCTAGATTCGTTAAGGAATCTTAGAATAGCACTTTGTTCGTTACCTCTCCTCTTCTACTCTATTTGAGGACATGCAGATCAATCCACGAAAAAAGGAAGCCTCGAGGACGAATCCCGGGGACTTGACGGACGAAACAAGTAAGCACCAACCTTTTTCAGAGACTCATGGCGGCCCGAAACAAGAAGTTGTTGGCCAGCCCTTCATATAACTCGTAGGCTATAAGTTCACCACCTTCAAACCTCTTTCTCGGGCTTTGATTCTTACTCATTTGCTTGAGGACAAACAAGATTCTAGTCTGGGGGAGTTTATATATGGGAGTATTGCATGATTTTAGTCTAGGAATTAGTTTCATTCACATGATGTTCATATTCTTTTTAGGTAGTTTAAGGATAGTTTGTTTGGTAAAAGTCTCTAGATTCGTTAAGGAGTCTTAGAATAGCACTTTGTTCGTTCCCTCTCCTCTTCTACTCTATTTTAGGACCTTTGGATCAATCCACGAAGAAAGGAAGCCCCGAGGACGAATCCCAGAGACTTGAGGGACGAAACAAGTAAGCACCAACCTTTTTCAGAGGCTCATGGCGGCCCAAAACAAGAAGCTGTTGGCCAGCCCCCCCCCCCCTCAAGACAACTGCCAGACCTTGTTCCAGGAAGAATTCTTGGCGGTCCAAGAAGAATTCCTGGCAACTAACCCCTCAATCTCAGGCCGCCAGGAATGGAGGCAGCATAAGCTGGCGGTCCAGCAAGAGAAGCTGGCGGCATGCCCCCTATATCCAGGCTACCAGGATCGCCTGAAGGAACTAAAAAGTCTTAAGTCTGGTCCGGTTTCTCCCGGGTTGACCCGATCCAACTCCTATTTTGTATATAAACCCCTCTTAAAACAATGAAAAATCCTAGAATATACTCTAATTTTGAACTCTCCTTGTTTCTCTTGAGATCTTAGAGCAAACCTTTGTTGAATCTTTGAATCAATAGAAAATTTTGCTCCTTTTTCACTTCTTCTTCCATCTAATTCATGTTTATGAGTTTCTCTTTAGTTTTCAAGAGTTCTTTGAGCATGATTAGTGAGTAGTCTTTTAGTGTAAGTATGGGTTAGGTAGATTAGGTTATATATAAGTGTTAATCATAATGTTAGAGGTTGGGTTTACATAGATTCACATGACTTAGGGATGCTTAAAGCTAGATTTGAAGTGATCAATCAAATCCTAGATTCTAAGGATTTCACACCCGAAAGGTGTTTGACGAAATGCGTAAGAGAATCTAAATCATGCTTAATATTCTTAGCCTGTGGGAATAGATAATTAAGGTGTTAAGTAGGCTTATGGGCTTGGGATTAATGATTAATGAACTTAGGATTTTTATCGGGATATTAGCCTTACTTTAGTTTATTAAATGGATTAGAATCATGGTAAAGATATAATTGAATTGTTATTTTGCCTTTGAATGGAGCTTCATTACCTCAACCTTACATTTGATTAGCATTTAGACTCCTTGATCATACACGTAGTCCATTGCTTGCTTGTCTTTAGTATTGAATCTTCTCTAATATCATTTAGTTGTTTGTGATTGCCTTTTAAATTATTGTTCCCTTACTATGTTTTGTTTATTTACTTGTTTAAGTTCGAAAACCATTTCCTCAATTAGACTTAGATTATGAATACTATTTTTAGGATTAAATGCGTAGAAAATTGCTCCTCTTGGTTCTATAACCCTAAGTGCTACAACCTCTAGCCTTAATCTTGGGGCCTAGGGGTTGAGTCTTGGATCAAAGCTTGATCCTCATCAGTAGGTAGTGGCGGGGGGGTAAGTTGACTGTTATTTGAGGGTGTTGGTAGATTTTTGGTTGCTGATAAGGGCATTGCTATGAAAGTGAAGGCTTAATGCAACATGGGCTGACATGATGTGAAGGGGGTTATACCCTTAGTTTTTAGAGTGGGGTGAGAAAGGGAGAGCAAAAGCGCTGGAAGAAATGGGTGATGGGTCGGGGTGGAGATATGTAGACTGGGTTTTGGATGTAACCGAGTGTAAGATTGAAGAGATAAGAGGAACTACAGTAGGGGAGGGGAGGATACCATTTTGAGGATTTGCTATCTATTTAGGAAAGGCACAATGAATAATATATGAGTTTTTAAGATTTGGATGAACAGTAGCACTGCAAGATGAAAGGGGAAATCTTTTCAGCCTTGTTAAGGTAGCAATTGACTGTGAAAACTTACCAGTAGAAGCAATGGAGGCAGTTTTTAGGGAAAGCGCCACTCTAGAAATGTCAATGGTAGGAGAGGAGGAAGTGGAACATGAAGAAGGGGGGGGGGAGAGGAGACATAGGATTTGGAAGAAAGAGGAGGGAAGTTAGAGAGTGCTAGACGTTGAAAGGGGTTCAGAGGTTCAAGAGGGAGAGTGGGTGGAAGGTTGATGGCTGTCGGAGTAGGAGGAGTCACACTGGAATCTCGACCTAGAGGGAGCCTGGGGTTTGCCTTTTTTTTATAGGAAACAATATTTTTAGAATTAAAATTTATCGCTTGATTTTAAATCATTGTATCTTTTTAAAAAACATTTAGGGGTTTTACTCATTCCATGATTTAAAATCAGTTGGCAATATTTTCTAATGCTTTAAATTTTAAAATTCAAATATAGTTTATTTAGATTGATTCTAAAATCTCTGAAGTATAGTTTGAGTTTTGATTCCGGTGATCTATTTCTGAGACTATATAGCAGATGATTTGAAATCGTTTAAAATATAAAAAAAAATTTAATGGATATAAAACTGAATTATACTAGATTTTAAAAACAGATTTTAAATCATTTATTTAATATCAGATTTTAAATATATTTTATAGTATATTTAGTAACAATAGATTTTTATATAGAATTTAAAATCACCATTCAAATAACGATGAATATAATTTATATTTAAATTTTATTAAAATACATGATTAAAAAACATCTTTTAGTATTTTAACATGTTAATAAACCAATACTTAGTGGGGTAAATGTTAAATGTCAGTTTTCTATTTGTAAATGACAATATTCGTATATTTATCACGTTAAATACTTAAGTAGCGGACAAAAAAAATATAAAGGCCCCGTTCGTTTCCTCATTCAGCAAGTTCATCCAGATGATCAATTCAGATGATTCGTCTAGATGGATCATCTGAATGATGTTCGTTTTCATTTTTTTCCGCTCATCTGGATGATTCATTTGGATGATTCATTTGGATGATTCATCTAGTTGCTCTATTCGTTTGCTCATGCAGATGGATCATCTGAATGATTATAATAATAAAAAGACTAAAATACCCTTGTTTTAATATAACCATAAAAGACTAAAATATCCTTGTTTTTTTAGTTTTGGCGGGAATTACGATACTCGGTTTAAAAGGAAAAATGTAATTTTGCGATTTTGGCGGGAAAATAAGATTTTACGGTTTTAGCAGGAGAATGTGATTTTGCGGTTTAGGCGGGAAAATACGATTTTACGGTTTTTGCGGGAAAATGTGATTTTGCAGTTTTGGCGGGAAAAAGTGATTTTGCAGTTTTGACGCGAAAATGTGATTTTACGGTTTTCACCGAAATATATGATTTTACGGTTTTGGCGGAAAAACGCTATTTTGCGATTTTTTGGCGGAAAAATGTGATTTTTGCGGTTTAGGCGGGAAAATATGATTTTACGGTTTTGGCGAGAAAACGTAATTTTAAGGTTTAGACGGGAAAGCGTGATTTTGTAGTTTTGGCGGGAAAACGTGATTTTACGGTTTTGGCGGAAAAATGTGATTTTGTTGTTTTGGCGGGAAAATGTGATTTTGCGCTTATTGGCGGGAAAATATGATTTTGCGGTTTTCCCGGAAAAATGTGATTTTGCTATTTTGAGGGAAAAAGTAATTTTGCGGTTTTGGCGGCAAAACGTAATTATACGGTTTTGGCGGGAAAACGTGATTTTACAGTTTTGGCGTGAAAACATGATTTTGCAGTTTTGGCGAGAAAATATGATTTTGCGGTTTAGGTGGAAAAATGTGATTTTGCGATTTTGGCGGGAAAATGTGATTTTGCGATTTTGGCGGGAAAATGTGATTTTGCTATTTTGGCGGGAAAATGTGATTTTGCGGTTTACCGGGAAAATACGATTTTACGATTTTGGCGGAAAAATGTGATTTTGTCGTTTTGGCGGGAAAATGCGATTTTACGATTTTGGCGGGAATGCGATCTTGCAGTTTTGGCGGCAAAATGTGATTTTGCGGTTTTGGTGAAAAAATGCGATTTTACGATTTTGGCGAGAATGTGATTTTGCCGTATTTACGAAAAAATATGATTTTGGGTTTTTGGTTGAAAAATGTAATTTTGGGTATGTGGTTTAAGGTTTGACTCTAATTTTTTATTTTGTTGAGGGGTATTTTAGTCTTTTTATGTTTTTGGATGGATCATCTCCATTCAGATGATCTGATTAGGATCATCGAGATTTTTTTTTAAAAAATTTGTGTGTATTTTACAAAGTCATTCAGATGATCTATCTGGATGATGTTTAATTATGCACTAAACGAACATCATCCAGATAGATCATCCAGATGGATCATCTGAATGAGGACACAAACAAGCCCAAAGTAAAATAATGACAGAACATTAAGTACAATCCCGAGAGAATAGATCGTACGCTTTTTTTGTTGAAAATTAGATCGTATGCTTACGGAAATGAACGTTCATAAGATAAAGTAGAGGTGACACAGTATTTACATCTAGTTTTTTTTGTCAACCAAACATTAATCAGATAAAGTTTTCTAAATTGGCTATCCAACTCGGTGGACAAGAATCTACATAAGTAAATTCTGAAAATTTTAACCGTGAGTCTCGGGCTAGACTATATATTTACATCTAGTTTAAACTTCAAAATAAATGAAGAAGGTAGTCCGAGGTTCGGACTAAAAGACAAGAAATGTCATGTGGCTTTAGAGATTAAAGAGGGAGAAAAGAAAGATTGATGGTGTGGAAATAGAAATGAAAGAGTGGCACTATGAGTCGGAATTCCCATTTATTGAAGTAGCTCGATTATTATCGGAATTGGATACATTTGGGATTTAGATTCTTTTACAAAGTGTTTGAGAGCTTTTCAATCTATGTCTTTTTTAGAGATGTTTCGCCTTGGCCTTTCCTTTGCTAAGGTTCTTCTTTTGTAGAGGGTTTTCCCTCCAATTTCCTCTCATTTTTAAGAGGTACCCGTGACTTCGGGCTGACAGCCCGTCGCTAGGCGCAGGCTGTCTTGTAACTTGGTATTTCCCAAAATGGATAATTCGAGCTGCAGGGTGCATTTATTACATGGTTAGTCCGCTTCACGTTTTTCCTCTTCGGTCTGAAGTCATCTTGCCTTGTAACTTGTTCCTGATTTCTGATTAGTAGCTTGTAGGGTGTTGACCTGTTGCGTCTGTGTCAGTCCCGGTCAACGCCGCATTGTCTCAGGATGGTTAAAAGGCTAGTCTGACACATAGCTGCCTAATCAGCCTGAGGCATTTTATCTGTAGTATTTATCGCTAGCTCGGGCTACTTCTTATTGCTCTGACTTCATCTGTTCTTTCTGCGGGCTCCCTTCTCGGGCTGGAGCCCAACTTCCTGATGGGTCTTTTAAGGCTTTCTGATGGGCTTCTTATTTTGGGTAAGTCTTTGGAAATGGGCATAACATTGAGGGGGTGCCAAGCCCACCTCTAATATTTGTCTCCCCCTCGGTCCGCTGTTGTTCTGAGGGAAGATAAGCGGGCTCCTTGCAATTCGATAAACATCGTTGAGGGCTGAGTGATTATGCCTAGCCCGTTTCCAAAGATTGATTCGGCGTCGATGGCCTCGGGCTGCTGTCTGCCGGGCATCGTCGTTCGGGCTTTAGGGTTTCGTGGAAGCGGAGAGGTTCCTTTAGGTTAAGGGTTCGCATCCTTAAGTGCCGTCTCTCTTTGGAAGTGCAAACGGCAACCCTAGGTCTCATCATTACGACCTATCGGTCTCTTTAGGGCCTTCCGACACGTGTCAATCAGGCTCGGTTTCTCTAGTATGGCGATGTGCACGCGATTTGATCGCTACCCGTCAGGATCCTGCCACGTGGCGCAGGCGGTTTTAAAGTGAAGGGCCACATCACGTAGTGGGGACGGTTACGTCCAATCATCTCTCCCACTCCTTCTCTTTCTTAATTTCTTCCATTTTTTTCTCCTTTCTTCATTTAATCTTCTCTGCTACGACTCCTCCATCTTTCCATGTATCCCTTCTCTTCTTATCTTCTTTTTCCAGTGATTTTCCTCTGGTTTCTTTGATTTCGGCTTCTTTTCCTTTGTCTGCTATCTCGTCTTCGTCCCGTGTTCCACCGGATTTCACCATTCCTTTATATCCTTTTCTCCTCTGATTGACTGGCGCATCTGCCATGTATGACGGCGAAAGGACCGAGTCCTCTGAGAGATCTTCTCCTGCTCGAACTCTTTCTCCAGTGGAAACTTTGTCTCCAACTCCGGATCTGTCTAGTTCTTCATCTGCTTCTTCTCCGGTAGCGATAACTGGTTCTCGGCAAGGCCCTCCGCGAGAGCCGGGGGCGAATCTGTCTCTTAGGGCTTCGCGAGACAGAAATTCAAAGAGGGAAAAAAAGATATCTGACAGTCCTGGAGACTCCTCGGTGGAGTAAAAAAAGAAGAAGGCAACGGCTAAGGGTCCGACTGTTTCCGTAATGCCTCCGGGCTCTCTGTTGCAGAAGGGCTCAAAAGGTGTCTCTGAGTCCGTCGGCAAGAACACTTCTAGCGTAAGGGGAACTGAGCGAGTTGTCGTTGTTGAGCCCATATGGACTAAGCCTTCGAAGAAGCAGAGCAAGAGTACTAGTGCCTCTGAGCCCATCCGGGCTAAGATTATACGAAGAAGAGGAAAATGTGTTCCGGTGGCTCTGAGCCTGAGATGACGGCGGGCTCTTTTAGGAAGAAGGGTAAGGAGTCTGGACATGAGCCCGAGAAGAAGGCGAGGTTGCAACATGTGTTTGATCCCACGTTGTTCAAGGAAGAAAGCATCGAGAAGTTACAAGATTATTGTCGACTTGGGGATAGTCTTGAAGTGCTCAATCCTGAACCCCAACAGAGGCTATGGGACGCTCCTTCGGGTTATGTTTGCTTACATGAATCATACTTCAAAAAAGTCGGGATCCATTTCCCAATTCCGCAATTCTACATTGCGTACTGTAAGTCACATAGTAGCAGCGTTAGTGATCGGATATACTTTTGGGTTTGAGTTAATAGTCCCTTTCTTTGATGCCGTGGCTAGTAAAAGCCATATGAAAACACTCCCCGGGACCTTCTACCTGAACTTCAAGCCCGGGAACAAGTTGATTTTTGGCGAGCACAACCGAGTAGATGCTTGGTGGAGGAAGTACTTCTTTGTGAAAATCACCTCCTCAACCTTCCATGAGCCCGAGAGAGTGTACAGGAGTGAATGGAATCATACTATTGGTAGAACGTTTAGTTTGCATATTAGGAGTGTCCTTGATGTCTTTGAATTTCCTGCTGATTGTAGCTCATTTTCTCCTACCTTACTGACCTAGCTTTGTTGTCGTGCTGCAGGTCCTCGTGCTCCCGCTTATCTAGACCCTGCTCGTGTTAAGGCGATCCTTACGCAATATAGGGCTCATCTGAACACACATTGGGAGGAAATTGAGGAAAATTTGATTCCAACTCATCTAGAAAGGCTCCGATCTGGTAGGAAGTCCGATATATTATTCATAATATATATCTTTTTTTTTGTTAAGGCATAATTCTTGTTGTATTGACGGTCTACTCTTTTATATTGACAAACAGGCCGTGGAACTGCGGGGCGTTGTGGATCCCGCCGTAGGTGAAGATGCTAAGACCGTGTTTGGGGAATCTGGTGCTGACAAGGGGACTCTGGTGACTCAACAAGATAATGAAGATGAGGCGGCAAGATTGAAGGAGGCCGCCTATCTGATTGTTGCTGCCCAGAAGAGGGTTCGAGAGGTTGAGGCGGAGGTAGCTGCAGAGATAGAGGCGATTAATCAAAAGGCAATTGACGAATATCGGGTGATGACTGAGGATGAAGTCCATGCTCTTTCTCTTGCCCGTAGGCGCCGGGCTGCTGAAAGAAGGAAGATGCTGGATTTGATGGGTGATTCTGATGGCGAGGATTCTGATGATGCTCTGTTGAGGAGGCACAAGAGGATTATTAGAGGGACTGGTTCAGGCACTGTCCGTCCTCGGGAAGGTGTCCCTGGGAGTTTTGAAGAGGTGGAGGCTGATGAGGGGATCCCGATTGTGCAGCGGGTTCCTGATCCCCAGGAGAAAGGCAAGAGGCCGCATGTGGAACCAAAGGCCTCGTACAGGAAGAGAATGAGCTCCAAATGCGGGTTCTACCTTGAGTACGAAGGCGATTCCTTGATTGTGAACGACCTGACAGCGTGTGGTGAGTTGACACGGGCTGTAGCTGGTTCGGGTATTAGTTTTCAGGAAGTGGATGACTTCTTCTATTCTGACGAACTGGAAAATGTTGCTGGTAAGACTCAGAGGGTAAGTTTCTGCGTACTTGCTATGTCCCTTTTTTCCAGGTTGTTTACTGTTTTTCCTTTATAACCTGCAGCTGTCTTTGTTCACTTCTCACTTGGCGTATCGCTATGATCGCCATCTCAAAAAGCTGATGAAGTCCGAGGGGAGATGGTTGGATAGACTGGAACGAGCTCGGGCTGAAACTGAGCGGGCTGTGGAAGGAAAGTACGTGGGCCAGACTCGCGAGGTGACGATGTTGCAGAAGGAGGTGGTCGACCTGAAAGAGAAGTTGCTGAAGGCGGGAACCGATGCTGCGCATGCTAACGAGGAGATTGTTACTCTTAGTCGTAGGAATAAGGAGCTCATTGTTAAACAGGCTGAAAGGGCTAGGCACGCAGAGGCGCATATTTCGAACCTACGAACTGCTTATGCATAAAGGCTTAAAGTTGAGAAGAGTCGCCATCAGCGTACTAGGGAAGATGCCCAGAACCGTCTCCAGAAATGTAAGCAGTACGTGGCGGACCAGCTTCGAATCAAAGATCACTTCCTGGCAGCCAACCAGCTCACAGGCAGCCTTAGGTGTCTGGCCTCATTGGAGAAAAAGGAGAAGGTTGTCGTGCCACCACGTTTTGTGGAAGGCTTACAGGCTAAGTTGAATACTGCTAACGAATGGCTTCTTTCGCAAGACATAACCGAGCTTGTTGATGAGGATTTCGTGTTGGCTGATCCTGTCTCGGACGCTGAGGCTAACGACGAACGGACTGTTGTACCTCCCTTTGGAGTGGACCAATATGGAACCGTTTTTGGCCAATCTAGTGTGAGGCTGCGACCGGCGAGCGGGAGATCGAGAAAGATTGATTTGGCTGCTACTATCTCTTCGTTTTATTTTAAGCTTTTTTCGGACTATTAATGAATGCCATGTACTATGGTCGAACCTTAGGCTCTTTTTTTCTTTTATCGTTTCTTAAGACTGTAGCCCGTTGGGCATTAACTCGTACCTTTATCTAAGTGTGTGATCTTTGCTTTCGGTTTCTCCTTCTTTTTATCAGTAGACGCCTACGAGTATGTGGTTCGTTTATGTGTTTGTATCTGCTACTACCAACATTACTCCAATGTTCTTCCCTATGTTGAAACCATATGAAATATTGTTGTGTAAAACTTCTATTTAACAAATGCTTCCAAACATTTTCATTAACAAATGCTAATGAACCGTGTATTCTTGCACTTTCTACATAGACAGAACATCTTACCACTTTCGGTAGTGATCAGTAGATTTTTGGCTTGACACNCCTCCGAGGAACTCTTGAGTCACCGATCCCTCCCCATCTCTATGCATGTACATCCACCGTCGGATTTTGTATAGATCGCCAGACATTTTTTTCCTTTTGTGTTTGATGAGAGAAAGAATGTGCGAGGTGTGATTTGTGGTGAAAGTGAAAGAAGTATTTATAGAAATTTCATAAATTTTAATATTGAATTTACTTTGGATTTTAACAACGAATTAACAACGATTTTTTTTTGCTACCAACAAACAACATTTTAACTTTCAATTAACGACAATAACTTTCGTTGTTAATTATTAGGTATACCTATAATTCACGTTTTAAACATATAAAAATTTAAGTCTCTAATTCGTTGTAAATTACTTGTTAAACATGTCGTTGTTAAATTGTTGTTATTTTACGAGCTTTTAACGACAATTTTCAAAAAAAAGTGTAACTTTGTCGTAAAATCGTCGTAAATTAACCACATTTTAACGACGATTTAAATCATCGTTAATTTACGATGATTTTATGGCGAATATAATTACGTTGTAAATTCGTCGTGAATTCGTTGTTAAGTAACGACGATTACTTTTCGTCGCAAAAATTCGTTGTTAATCGACTGTTTTCTTGTAGTGTTATTATGTCACAAACTATTTAATTATTCAACCCATTAATTCAGTTTTAAACACTTTCTAAAAACACAATATTTAAACTAAGTTCACTAAATAGTAATTAGAAAAATGATTGTTTTGAAATGATTAAATATGTATAATATATGTTGCATTTAAAATTGAGGCGAACCGAAGCGGATAATTTCTTGGGTCGTACGTGGATATGATCCGACCGAATTCAATTAGTTTAATGATATTTTTATAAATAAAATTATAATTGAGAATATATATATTATTTTTCAATAATATTATAGTTGAGATAAATATATTATCTTCAATATTAAACAAAATGCTCAAGTCATAAAATTTTAAAATTTTACAGTGTAATTTTTCCAAAAGACTATAATAATTAATAAATTAAATTAAATTTAATATTTAAGAATTGAACCCGGTTCAAATTCGATTCCACGGATCGTTGGTTTCCGATTCTTTACCGGTTTAATCAAGTTTTTTAACCGGTCTAATTTTGTTTTGATTTATTACTGGCACAATCCGACTATATTTTTTGTTTTGCAGTCGAACCGGGTATGACACCTGACCAGACCAATTTGATTTTAAAAACATTGCATATCATTCATAGAAAAAATCAAAACATAAATATAAGGAAAGTAAAATTATGAAATTTTTTTTGACACAAAAGATCATTCTATTACTCAAGTTTGAGGTGGTGTGGCAAGCCACACCGTAATAGAACAACCCACAAAAGAGAAAATGTGATGGTGCTGTCTAGCCAGACGAGCTAGCAAATCCGCTTTCGAAACAAAGGCGCGTGGGACTTATGAAATCTTGAAGCCCTGGAAAGCAAGCTTCATCCTCTCAAATTCCTGAACCTCTGTCGCAAAGTCCGGCCATTCTGTTGGATTGGAAAGCATGCGAATGACGTCCTGATTATCTGCCCCAAACTTCTGAATATCAGAATGGGCTGGTACACTCTGCATCGCCCATAATAACGCCTCCAACTCAGAGTGTAGCGATGATATCCGCCGGACTTGGTTATGATACCCCATCCAAGTGCAGACACCATCAGCCCCAACAAGGGACCAACCCAGTCCGCTGTGTCTGTCCGTCGACTTCCAGGACCCATCCACTAAGCAGATATTCCGCAAGCATACGGCTTGCGGCCGTGTGTGGTCAATCTCCAAAAACGGTTGAGCGTCCTCCGCAGTAGCTGCGGCCCAAGCCCGCCACTCAGAGGTAGCTCGGCTAATAACATATGTCGCCTCCCACGTTATCCCACGGAATAGTTGTTCATTACGCGCCTTCCAGATAAACCAGATGAGCCACGGATACGATCCGTGTCCCTCCACACTCGCCGCCTCCGAGCTCCAAAATAAATAGGCGAGGGAGCTATAAAGGCTCGACACAGGAAAAACCCCTGAGACCCGCAAGGTAGGAACCATTGCCCATATTTGTAGTGCAAAAGGGCATTCGAAGAAAGCATGAAGAATAGTCTCCTCCGAAGCCCCACACCTCGGAAAAAGGTTCGTACAGTGGACTCCTCGATTGGCCAAATTATGTGTAACAGCTATGTAGCCAGACACCATCTGCCATATAAGATGACAAATCTTTTGTGGCGCATCAATCCTCCAGGCATGACACTTCAAATCTACCAGACTCGGCCCATCATGTTTGTCCCCCTCCTCGCTGGCAATCAGCTCCCTGGCTATCTTATACCCTGACCTGACTGTGTATTGTCCCGAACTTGTGAATTGCCAGCATAAACCATCCACATGAAATGACGGAGCAATCGGTAAACTCGTGATAAGGGGGATATCATCTGCCACAATGAATTGTTCCGACTTGTGGATATCCCATTGTTTAGAGTCGGAATCGATAAAATCACTAACCACCATCAACGGATGGACAGCAGGGACCCTTGCTCTCGTAGGCCGTACAGGCCTTGTCGGTAGCCATGGATCTTCCCAAGCTCTGGTAGTAAGGCCAAAAAAAATTTTCTTCCGTAATCCCCGAAGGAGGAGCTCCTTAGATGCTAAGATACTTCGCCACCCGTATGAGGGTCTATCTGCCTCCGCCGCATGCAGCGGCGTAGAAAACTTGTAGTATCTCCCTTTAAGAACTCGCGCCAACAGGGAGTGCGGAAATCGGTTAAGTCTCCATAGCTGTTTGGCCAAAAGGGCCAAATTAAATTCATGGAGCATCCGAAACCCTAACCCGCCTTCAGTTTTGGTAGCACACAGCTTATCCTAAGACGCCCAGTGGACACCCCAACGAGGAGGATTTGAACTCCACCAATATTTAGCAATCGCACTAGTAATCTTATCACAGACATCCAACGGAAGCAGGAAAATCGACATAACATACGTCGGCAGGGCTAACGCAACAACTTTGATCAAGATCTCTTTCCCTCCCTTGGACAACTGTTTAGAAGACCGCATATTCACCCGATTCTGTAATCGATCCCTAATAAAGGCAAAGACCTTACATTTAGATCCTCTAAAATCCTCCGGAATACCTAAGTAGGTTCCGAGGCCACCATCGGTTTGGATACCTAGGATATCCTTGAGACCTTGTTTGACTGAATTTGGGGTCTTCTTGCCAAACATGACCGAAGACTTGAGCAGATTAACTTTTTGTCCTGAAGCCTTGCCATACAACTCTAGTNGCTCCGCCTTACAAAAAAAGAGACTATCGTCCGCAAACAGGAGGTGGGACACTGACGGACTAGCTCGCGCCAGTTATGGTCCC
The DNA here is from genome assembly GCA_900406275.1 of Anastatica hierochuntica. Classification (NCBI taxonomy): domain Eukaryota; kingdom Viridiplantae; phylum Streptophyta; class Magnoliopsida; order Brassicales; family Brassicaceae; genus Anastatica; species Anastatica hierochuntica. The sequence goes on along the minus strand of OVAN01006810.1, from coordinate 46 downwards.
TGCCACTCCGCCTCTTTCAGTAGGCCAATGAGCACTTCCGTGCACA